>JAZGTJ010011181.1:0-17214 GCA_036877575.1 Botia almorhae
GTGGCTAACCTGCTCACTCGCGCACATCCGCGTTTGAGTTCTCTGTCACGCTACACGGGGACCACTTCTCGATCGTTCATTTCTCGTCTTGCCTCCGTGACATCAGGTAGGGGGAGATGGATGGACAAGCAGGTATTCTGGCCATGCAACGAAGATAAATAGCACAAAGTAACATGCGGGGCATGAGAACAGAGGGCAACCATAAAAAAGAAAGTAAAAACAGTTGGGAGGGGCGGGAGAATGAAATTGTGAGGTGACAGAGTAATATAAAGAGGGATAGACAGAGAACAGAAACGATGGAGGGAGAAGGAGAAAACTGAAGAGGCACCATATTTTCCAGTGAAGGAACTCAACTGTCATCTTGTTCCGCCAGCACAGAGCGCAGCTATAAAATACAAGAGTCAGACAGGCCACACCGAATGACTTATGTGTATATTTAGGCTTTGTCAATATTTCTTTCTGGCTCCTCACTCTTTCTTTTTGTCTCTCTCATTCACACGCACATGCTTAGAGAGATTATGGGAGTGTCTTATTACCCTAAACTTCTAGAGGCTATGGAAGGACATATTAGGAAGGACATAGTTGTGTTTTGCATTATAATTAGGGTAGGTAATGTAGTGTTAATCGTGTATGCATGATTATATAAATGTGGCCGTTTCACTCGGAGGTCATATGATGCCTATGCCTTTACATATTATGTGTAACAGATGCTTTGGATAAAAGTGACTTACAGTGTGTGTAGTTTGAACTGTACATGTTTTCCCTGGGAATCGAACCCATGACCTTGATGTTGCCAGTGCCATGCTCTACCAGTTAAGCTACACGAACCATTCCAAGGATTTTTTTATGTGTAATGATGTTGAATCAGTATCTGATTATGATATTTATATAATTTAAGCCTTGTTCTCTCTATTAATATTAATAATACTAGCATCTGCAGCGTGTAGATTTCATTCATACCTAAATGACTTCAAAGGCAGCACCAGCTAAGGTCAGACTGCAATCACTGCAGGCCTGCACAATAACACAATTTTAAACCTGAAGTCCTGCTGATGCGACCATTGTCCAAACTCCAGCCAATGGCCTTTACCTTTGTGCTTTTATTAGTGTTGAAAACAGACGTAATCTAAACTATTCCGAAACAAAGCAGATTGCAAACAAAAATGGCGCCTTACATCCATCTTCCTGACTTGTCGAGTTTAATTTTCTCTCCGTCTTTTGTTTGCCTTCCATCTCTCTTTGTATATAAGCTTACACACCTCCATTCCCTGCATCCATTCATCTCCACCGCCCCCCTCCTCTATGCTCATTTCTCTCTGTATTTCCTCATCTCTGCTCTGTGTTTACCGGCACGGCGGATCTAGCTGTGGCAGCTCAGGGAGAGGTAACAGAAGTGTCAGGTGTCATTATTTATCTAATTTGGTAATCTGTCATCACACACTCACCGTGTGTGTGACGTATTATACATGGACACAGCGGGTGTAGTAGGCGCTGTGGTGGAGATTCGATTTGACACGCACAGAGGTGGGCTGGCTGGTGGAGTGGGGGGATACAAGAGTGGAAATAATGTCCTGAGTTTGACTGAAGACAAAAGGTGGGCTAGTAGGAGTTATGTGTTTGTGGACAGCTGCCCGGGTTCAAAAATTTTAGATCACAATGTTTTAAATTTGATCACATTTCATATAATATTTTAATTCCGTTTAACAAGCTCAAAGACGCTGAATTTTAACGCTCTCCTTTTCATTTTGTTTTAGATGACCCAAACAAAAGTGCAGTTTTTTAGTTTAGTTTAAGTTTGGGCTTGATTCATTTTGATTAGTTACTTCTTTCCAGATATGTAGATTTTATGAGGTTCGCAAGTGGCGTTTTACACGACCCCTCAATTGGTTAAACTACATCCGCAACCTTGCTGTGTTTTTAATTTTATGTTATGTCACTTTATTTACTCAGTATCTTCATATGTAAATGTGTACATTTATATATAAATTCATATGTAAATGTGACTACATTAAAGGTAACAATATGTGCCAAGCAACGTTCCCTTAGCCTATATACAATCCTAGTAAATATTTTTAAGAGCATTGCAGTTTTCAGTCCTCAGTACAGCTGCTGATGAACTTCCCTTTGTGTTTATGGTGACCCAAAGCTTAAATTAAAAGATCTAACCATTTCATGTAACATAACCAAGAATACAATGAAGTTGATCCACTGCAGTAATGTTGACATACTGTAGATGTATAGAATGCTGTGGCGTATAAATAATAAGTGATGTGGGTTGCATATACTTTGTTCTAGAGATGTGTTAAAGAGTTAGTTGCAGTTAGTGATGATTTATTTCCTTTGCTTCTGCTTTAGTGCTGTCAGGAACAGTGTAAGAACAGTGACATGTTATTTTGCTTCTTTTAGGACCTGCAGGTCTGTCATGCTTAAACCTTTGAAATACCTTAAACCAAGTGATGTAAAGTTCTTACTGTTTAACTGCAAGTGCCCAGTTACACAAGCACAGATTTTGATCCTGGGTTATGGCCTATAATAAGTACAATTGGAGTCTACACAGGTCATGTGGATTTGTACCCTTGATGACCCTTGATGTTATCTTAAGCTCCTATGAAATTCTTTAACTGGCTGTGTTTCTCCAAAGCATTGTAAGCCTAAGTATATACAGTAGTAGCACCGATTGTGACCACTGGTCTCTAAGATTAACTTAGGCTCAGGATGCTTTTGAGAAACAGCCCTGAAAAGTACAGAGAATGATTTATAGTTCTCTACTGTGTAATAACTGGACTGGGTTTACACTGATTTAAGATTGCACGTGGTGAACTGGTTTGCTCATATAATTGATTTTTTGCTAATTGTTTTTAATACTAAGATATAGGGTTCCCAGATAATTTCTTTGTTATGAATAGTCCAGAACATGTCACAAAAGAAACGTCACTGCCATGCCTGATGGTCTTATAGAACTGCAGAAATCTGGTAGAGAATTGCTTTGCAATTGCATTATCACTGACGTACTGATTATTTTACGATGACGAATATGTTTGCAAAGAAAATGATGAGAAATCTTAGTCGTAGCCTAGTCAAATTTTTAGATGAACTGACAAATTTGTATTACAAAATAACAATTATTACTATTATTTATAACAGCAACGAAACAAACATTTAATAATATTTGCATTAGTATTCGCTTGTTATTATGTAATGTAAATATTAAACAATAGTATTCGACTAGTAATAATATTTGTTGTGTTAATACTATTTATAATTACAATAAAAATAATAATGTAATGGTTGTGTAGGTATGATATACAGAAGGAACACCCACTCTGTAAAACCATGTCACTTTATTGAGAGATTCCTGCTTGCTGGTAACGAGACGTGCAGAGAACTTCAAACAAGCGGAAAAAGAACCGATCTCTGATACAGGAGAGAGAGTAAATCAATATGTTCACTGCGTGCAACAGCTCTTCAAAATTTTGAACAACAACAACAACAACAAAAAAAAGTTTAATCCCTTGTTAAAAATTCTATTTTACTTTACTTGATGTAACAAAACTGTGTATTTGAAGTCACCGGACGAGTCATAGATAAAATCCGCAAAGAAAGGGATCAGAAGAGGCCTTAAGCCCTCTGCAAAGCAGCCGAAAGATTGATAGTGTGCACTGAGCTTGGGGCAGAGGAGTCACTGTTTTGGACCTCTGAGTAATCCTACACTTTATCACCATCATAATGACAGAGAACGCCAAAGAGGGAGGAGGGCAGAAGGAGAGCCGGGTTAAATAGGTGTGGATCCGCCCGAGTTATTAGCATATGCTTGAGGAGAGGGCGCGAAAAAGAGCAAGAGGGAGAGTGAAAGAGAGAGAGGTAGAATTTCAGAGACTTTCAGCTTCGATAAAGCGAAAGAAGAGTGAAAAAGAAAAGAGGATGAGCGAACGTGCAGGGTAAACGTGTGCGCGCAGAAGACAGGCGCATACGTCGGATGATGAAAGCTTGATTAAAGTAAATGAGCTACCTGAGCCCCCACACGCACTCTGTCAGGAGGGGCAGAGACGGATGAGGTGGAGCCGAGGAGGAGAGAGGAGTGCGCGGAGGAAGTTCGGTGTGACGTTACTGACACTAAAAAAGCAGGCCTGCTCAAAACAAAGGCGGGGTAAAAAGGGTATTTTCCCCTTTCCTTTAGCTTTTCACGTAGAAATAATTGCATATCGCTATGCAGATTTTGCACTTTAAATTATGGGACCGACTTGTAATGAACACAAAAAATGCACGTCTTCCGTATTATTATAAACGTGACGCTATGTGAACTAGATCTGAAAGTAAAAGTAAAATATCGCACGTATGCAGTGTTTTATTAACAATATAAAAATTCATGTATACTTATGTCTCCTGTATATTTCACAGAGGCATCGTTGTCGTATTACGTGTAACTTAACTCTCTTTTGGGGATTACCTGATGCAAAGGGACACCTCACAAACGATATCAATGCATTTGACAAAAGCAGTGTACAGTATTTCCAAAACCAAAAAACGCATTTAAAACAATTATACATTTAAAGGTGATCATATATTAGGCCTGCAAGCATAACTAAGGAAAATGAGATTATATGTTGTTAACAATTATATTGATTTTACAGAATGACACGTGACCCTGCAATAGCTTATACAAATCTGTTCGAGTAGACTCTGTAGCTTGGCAATCACATATTGCAAGTTGCAAAATGGCAGTTATCTAAATGCACGAAGTGTCTCTCTGTGGCCTACAACTGCATGTAAGTATACTCAAAGGTTTACTACAGCGCCCGCCATTGATTCTGGTCTTGTGTAGGTCAAACGAAAGGAGCACAACAAGTGGTAAAACAAAGCCATTTAAAATGATGACATTAAATGCGTTTTTCTTTGGCTACTCTAATTAACCTATATTTTTTAATCAATTTGTAAAACTTTGTCTTGCAAAATCCATCATTATTTCCTAAATTAAATATTAAAATATTTCATACAAAAATGTTCAGCCCTTCTGCAATATGATTGGTTTGTTATTGCAGTTGTTATAGTTCGGTGCCTGACAGCTTAATGATACACTTACATAAGTTTATACTGAATTATTTTAATTACACATAGACTGTTACAACTTAAAAAAATCGTGTAGTGGAAAGCTATTATTTTCAATTGCTTTATTTATTCTGTGTTTCTTTTATTAATTCCGTTAATCGCGGGCCTATTTGTTTATTTATTCTTGCCAACCCTCTTCCCTTTTTCATCTCTCTCTCTCTCCAACGATTATCCTGCTGTCTAATTAGAAATCGATACAGTGAAGCCGGCGGGTACTTGCGATGTGTTTGTGAATGTTGAAAACAATTCCCTGGACAGAAGCAGAAAGTAAGCGCGCGCACGCACGCACACACACACACACCACCTCTGCCGAACAGAGACACGCTCGCTGCTCAAAGCTATTCGTTTTTTAAAAAGCAGAGAAAAGGCCAGAAAAGATAAGCTTTCATTTTCTGGGCAACTGCAACTGCTCAAGGGATTCAAATTCAAATGGGATTTTTGTGAGTGTAAATAAACGGTACATGGCTTTTTTATGCGCCGTAATGAATTACTTAATACAATTAAAAGATGGGTCATAAAGGCGATAAACACTCATCGTCGGAACCAATAAATACAGGGTGAGAGAGGGAGAAAGCTACATGTGACATTAAGTTAAAAGAATTCACCATAACTATAGCAAAGCGTACATTCAACACAAGAGAAGCTCTGATTAAGCATAATTAAAGTAAGTGCATATTTGGGTCCCATTTCCCTGTTCCAAAACTCGTGAAAGTACAGAAAATAAAGGTCGTAATTCATTAACTCGGCTGTTCACATAAATTAATGTTGCTTTAAGTGTTTGGATGTTTATGATTATACGCGATTTATATTGCTTTGTATATATTATAGCCATCATCTATGACTTGGCGACGTAGTTTATTCCCTTTCCAGTGAGACCTGATCTGAAGTCTCA
The DNA here is from genome assembly GCA_036877575.1 of Botia almorhae. Classification (NCBI taxonomy): domain Eukaryota; kingdom Metazoa; phylum Chordata; class Actinopteri; order Cypriniformes; family Botiidae; genus Botia; species Botia almorhae. The sequence continues at coordinate 5,999 of JAZGTJ010011181.1, forward strand.
GCAGGACGGGAGACGGAGGCGACGGGTTAGCGCTATTATTGCGCTACCAATCGAAGTTAAACGAATTAGCAGCTCGCGTCGCCGAAGTGCAGAAAAGAAACAGAAAAGAATAGAACTGCGTGCATTATTGGTTTAGCTCGCACCGAATTCGTTTTTCACCGCGGTTTTCTCTTTATTTGCCCTCACCGTAATGTGTTTGTGTCTGTCCCTACTTGTGATTGCTGTGTCTCTCTTACGAAATTGTTGTTTTTCTCCGCTGGGAAATGTCGATTTAGATACTACGCACCACTTTTCACGAGAGATGTTTGTTTAAAAGGCGAGCCGGCCATCCACTATTACATTATATTTCATCAACCTGTGATGGGGAAGCCCTCGTTTCTCGACATTTCTCTCCTTTCTACGTTAGTTTAAATCCGCCCGTGTGCCTTTCCACTTAAGCTTCTCATTAAACGCCTCTCTCTTTCTCCCTCCCTTCACGCTTCGCCATACTCCCTCTCTCTCATTTATACGCGCTTTACTCTCCCCTTGCCCATGGCTATATGATCGCAAAAATGTGTTTACAAAACTCGCTCTCGCACAGATCAAACCGCTCCATCGAATCAAAGAGTTTGAAACAGAGACAGAGGAAAGGGAGGCTGGAGAACGGGGAATATGCGCAGGGGCCTGTTCGTGTGTAATCTTCAGATACTCTGTGTGTCTTGTGCGTGAGCGTGCGTGTGTCTTCGTATTTTTCAAAATGTGAGATCATCAACAAGAGACCGGAGGGGGAGTCCAGTTTAGATATGTATTTCTTTTGGCACAAATGACACTTCAAGCTCAAAATAACTTTGTATTGCATACCTAAGTAGGAGATAGTGAAAAATTCATTGACGTTCCTCTGTCAGCACCATTTTAGCTATTCTGACTGACGCATGAGTATGCTGCCTTTGTAAACCCTCCATTTTAAAGTTCATTATTACCTTTCGAAGATTTGTGGCCACATGCTGAGAGAAAAATCATGAATACGATTTTCTTTAAAACACTGAAACCTAAATGCTAATAGCACGAGTCATATCTGAGCAACGCACCGCCTAGTGTAGAGACAACAGAATGCACGCGAGGATGTCAAGTGCATCACATATGCCACAGTTCAGAAAAATCGCCCCAAATACCGTTTCTCTGTACTAACTCTTACAAACTACGTATCACATACATTTGCAGAGCAACACAAAGGTGAGATTAAATGCAGTTTTTTGGACAATAAATGTCTACCGATAAAAAGCAGCAGCTAGGAAGCAATGGGAAAGAAACGAGCCGATAGAGGAAATGTGTGAGGCAGAATAACGGGGTAACGAGGGACGAGGGGGCAGACAGACAGGCATGTGGAGCGATTATAGCAGGGTTTATGTATGAGATATTGATTCAGTCGGTGGTGACTTCTTGAGTGGTTAATTCGGGAAGTGAGAGCGATAGAGAGAGTAATTTGCTGACCAGAGGGAGGAGGGACAAAGAGAGAGGGGGATAGAAAGTAGATAAGGAATAAGGAGCAATGGCTTTTAAGAACGACGACTGTATCTTCTAGTTTCTAGAACAGTAGCTGACATGTATTCTATATTTTAAACGATAATGATATGAAGAACGCGTATGGCATTTAGCCAATCGGATTCATTCATGCACCAGAATTGGGTGATTCTTCACGTTAAAGGTTTAGATGCAGAAATCATCTGGTGTCGAATTTCACGTTTAAATTGCTGTGATCACAAGACCTTTTCGCGTCTCTCACTTTCTTTCTCTCTCTTACTTAAAAAACACTTATATTTAACCCTTTTCCAACCCTTAACATCCAGCAGAAACAGCTCACAAAGCTTCCATATGCTCAATTTAAACATGAGTTTGAAGCAGTAAATATCTATTTAATCTTGAAATGTCTCACAAAATAAAAATAAACAGTGTGATACATACATTTGGATATATTTATCGATATAAAAAATCTAATTAGCAATAGAAAACATGTTCTGGTTGGTTCTGACTACACTGGGGGACAACGCAGTGTAGAATTATGAAATAATCTTTATATAAGTACATAATCTTGTAGTAATATACCGCGTTTATATGCTACAATATTGCACTGCTTCTCGATCAATATTATAGTTATTTGAAAATCGAGTGTTTCTAACTATTTAAAAGTAATAATCCTGAAAAAGTAAACAATCATGTTCGAAATAGGCAACGAATGATCGTAAAATCGAAAACAAGTTGTGATTTGTCACCCCGCAAGACGACCGCAGATGTAACGCAGACAGAGAAGCGCCCGTGTTTGTGTGAAGTTTAGGGTCCGAGCGCTCTCTCGCGCGTTTTCCTTTCTCTCTTCCCTTCTCTCTTCACTCGCGCTCAGGTTTTGATCTCTCAGCCGCGAGATCAAAGGCGCTCTCTGGCTATTAGTCAGCCAGAGCCATTGATCCCACATCGATCCACGCGAGACACAGCCGCCCCGTGAACACCGTACGAGGATCCCAAAGCTCTCCCGTGCGTCGGGAGGGAGAGCGAGTGAGGAGAGAAAAAGAGCTTTAAGGGGGGCGATGCATGTGTATTTTTTCCACCGGCGCGGGCAGAACCAAGCTCGAGCTTTTTCTTTGCCGCGGGACATGAAACAATGAGGCTCGAGCCGGGTTTAATAAAGCGCGCTTTCCCTCCTTTCAACTCTGGCGCGAGGCGGACGAGCAGGCAACGGAGAGCGATCGATAATTAATGACGATGAATAATTTAACCCTATCGATTGATACTTTTTCTTCGTCTTTTTGCGTTCTTTCCTTGTATCTTAAGTCCGATGTTCTATAAGAAACTCATACCCGCGTCTATCACCCCTCTTAAAGTTGAACAAGTTTAACTTGAACCCCTTTTACCAAGTTTCCCCATATTTCTTATTCTCTCTCTGTTGAGCTTTTCCTCAGAAACTCTGCTTCCATGGTTTATTATCTCAATTATTGGGTATGGTGTCTAAACTTTGCTAGTGTCTGCTGGTTTGAAACCATGATACATCGCTGGCAGAATACACAAGCATGGAAGGCAAAGCTATTATGACTGGCATAAGGAATCAGCAGAGTAATTCACGTTGAGTGATAAGTCATTTGTTTAAATGTCCACCCACATTTGATGTTTAAATAAATGTTTTATTTTTCGGTTGTATTTTGTTGATCACATGCAAATATTACGTTTCTCAGAATCTGCCCCCACTTTACATAGAAGCTGTCATCAAGAGCAGCTCTCTCTCCTCTTACCAGTCTTTCTGTGCTCTGACTCCTCATAACAAACACAAGCCAGCCCCTCTGTTCTTTGACCCCAAGGCTGTGCAGACTGTCAGGGTAGAGTCAAGAGAAATCCAGAGACTGAGAGAAAGTAACAGAAGGAAAGAGGAAGGAACAGTGGGGCAGAGAGTTCCCAGTAAGTCCCTTTTCAGTGGCAGCTCGTACCAGAATGATGACACATACTGAGGGTTTGTTTAATGTCTAAGGAGAGAAAACTAAGAGGGACCAGACTACATTCTTTCACTGTCTCTGGTTCTCACAGAGAACCGTGCTGTGCATCTACAGTATACAGTGTATTCACAGCTAGAAACAACATCTGTTACCTTGTTTTTTTGTCCTCCTTCTCTTCACCTTTTGATCAGCTTCTAAGGTGTCTTACGTTTATTTAATTTTGTGGTTTAAATGACCCTGTTTTTAGTGGCCCTCTTTTTCATAACATTAAAGTGCAATCAACAGCTTTTCACTAAATGTAATTAATCACAGGGGTAAACATGTTAAATCTCCAGGCCTTCCCTGCTCTATAATATATGCAATCAATGTTTGTGTTTAATTGCAGTAATGTTTAAAATAACACTGTTTTATATTCATGTTTTTTGTGATAAAATGAGGCGAAATCATTTTTTTCAGCGTTTTGGCCAGGAATTCGTCAAATGACTATTGAATAAAGACAAGCAAAACATATCGATTTATTCAATTATTAAAATTATTTAATTAAGCCTTACTTAATATCATACCATTAATTCAGCATTACACAAACATTGATTAATAAAACCAAATCATAAACACTAATATGATAATAAATTACACATAAATACACGATTTTTATGAGTATTTAATGAAAATATTTTTCCCACTTTTTCTATTACGATTATTACAGTTTGTCTACATACCTGTCACATTTATTCCTGTCACAGAACAGTTTTACCCTTTTAAAGAGTGCTCGAGTATGTTGTGCGCCGCCCTGTCCATGTGTATGTGTATCCTTTTCAGAGTTGTTTGTTTTCTATGTGAATGTGTGTTGGCTTTGCACACCCTGAATCAGTGTCTTCATATCTAGGAGATTGTAAGAAGATGTATTCCCATGGCTGCTAGTTATAATGTTTCTGGGGGTGATGGGGAGAACTTGAAAGCCCCCGTGCTGCCCAAATCAAAACTAACAAGGAAATGATGGGGGCTCCTTTATCTCCTCACTGGCCTGGAGGGGAAGAGCAGGGTGAAAGAAGGCGATCGAGAGAAGGAGGAGGGGGGCGTCCTGGCTTCCTCTTTGATTTGTAAAAAATGCATTACCTCCGAAATCAAACAGAAAATTACTGAGCAGAAGCAAAACATACAGAAGAGAGAAAGAGAGAGAGAGAGCGAAGCTGGGCACACGGACAGGTAGGAAGGCCCGGTTTCCTGTGAATGGATATACAGCTGATAGGCAGTGAGTATAGATTTCACAAAAGGCGGAATATTATAGTCAAATAAATTCATGCTGATATTTCAGTTACAGGTGCGATACACATTGCGGCAGCAGCTGCATTTTTGTTGTTGTATTTAGTACCATAAAAGTGGTTTATACTATACACTATATGAAGCTGATAGCCTTGTAATGTACCTTGGACAGAACTCAGTCTGAAATGGGCAAAAGGAGCAGCAAGCATTTACACAGATGCTTTTAAGCTACAAGTATGCACGTTCCTTGCTAATCAAAACTGCTAGCTGTGCTAGCACCACGCTCTCCTGCTTGAGCTACTGGGCCACTGTTTTGCATTATTTACAATGGCCTGAATTATATGAACTGATTTGATATTCTCTGGTCTTTTGGTTAGAAAAGATGCTTTAGTAAAGAAATAAAGGAAGATGAATGGTGAAATAAGGAGTGAGATGAGAAGTAGTTTGAGCAAAAGGTGGTGGGGGGGTTGGGGGAGAAGTGGACCAGTCCAAAGAGTAGAAGCAACAAAGAGAGTGTGTGTATGTTTGTGTATGTGTGTGTGTGTGAGAGAGAGAGAGAGAGAGAGAGAGAAGAGCCTGGAGTTAGCAATAATAATTTATACAAACACACCTCAATAATTCACGTTCCATTTCAATGCTGGAGGGAAGATCCAAAACTCACAGAGCATAATTAAATAGAGTGAGAGAGGAGAGGGGAGAGAGAGGCCAGCATTAAAGATACTATTGTACCGGCTGCTTTTTCTTCCACACGAGTTTTGTAAAACAACCTTTATGAAATTGTGATGGCTGAGGAGAGATTGAATTTCTCTAGCCGTGTATACTGAATTGCTGCATGGAGAGATGGACTTTACTTTACTGAGGCTTCCAGTTGTTCTGATAGCAGATGCAATCTTCAATGATGTTGAAGTTTGAGGTTATTTGTATGAACACAACAGCTGGAACAACCAAACAAGACATGTTCGTAGGAACATTTCAAGTTAAAAATGCCATTCGGTTTTAGTACATAAGATTATGGGAACTGAAGTGAATTGACGTTTCTTTTGCTTATGTTGTTTTATTGTGGTAAAATCTAATTTGAAAATAATAATAATACTAAAATGTGTTTTCACCTATAACACCTATTGCGTTTTAATACCTATGACATGCCGTATGGACTAATGTATGGATGTTCTGTTCCAGACAGACTCTTTTTATCGTTGCCCTTTGTGAAAAAATGCTTAGTGATCTTCTGCATGGCTGAAGGGCCGGCCTTCGGCAATCATTTTTAAAGAAAACCTTCAAATAAAAAAAGGCATTGGTTGATTTCAGAGGCCACTGGAATGACATGCTCTCATTGGTTTTGAACAGCGTGTTCTGACACACTGGTGTGTTGTGGGTCCGTGAGCACATGACACAAATTTGTTAAGCCAAAGTATTATGCTCTAGCCTTTAGCCTGGCTGTGTTTATGTTGTGTGCTCTGATATCATATGGTTCTCATGTGTTGCAGGTGTAGTAGAGGTATGGACTGTAACTGTGTTAGTGACCTGCTTCTTACGCCACCTGTCCCAACCCTCTGGACACCAGGTGAGAGTCTAGATGATCTGAGACGTGTGATGCAATGAGAGAATAATTCTGTCCAGCTTTATAATTATGGTTCTATATGACAAGACAGTGGAGCCAGTTGTTACAAGGTGCTTCAGAATATCATAGAAAACAAAATAATATGTTTTTACAATATCATAAAAGAACCATTTTTTGGTTAAATGGTATTATAAAGAACCTTTCTAATTTGTAGAACCTTTCTGTTTCACAAAAGGTTCTTTGTAGAGGATTTAGGTCCTAAGGTAGAAAAAAGGAATGTTCTTTAAGAACCTTTGACTGAATGGTTCTTCAAAAATGGTTCTTCTATGACATCACAGTTTACATTGCTCTTTAAACACACAGCTCTGGTACATACATTTAAATACAACAACACATATAATTGATAATTTATTTTTGTTCATGTTAAACATCCGGAAACACATTCCTGCCAATAATTTTACTGCCGCATATGATCCCATACCATCTTTGTATCCGTAACACAGTCTTACTCTTCCCCAGGCTGAAAATGTCTCGCTATTGCTTCATCAGTTATTTAGACAGGAATGCTCTTAGAAAGTAACAAAACCAACAGGCCTTATCCAAATCCTTTCACTTACTCGCCTCCCTTTCCTCAGGCATCGCCTTCCCAGACTGGGCCTATAAGCCGGAGTCAAGCCCAGGCTCCAGGCAGATCCAGCTGTGGCACTTCATCCTGGAACTGTTGCAGAAGGAGGAATACCAGGGGGTGATTGCCTGGCAGGGGGACTATGGTGAATTTGTGATCAAAGACCCAGATGAAGTGGCAAGGCTGTGGGGTCTTCGGAAGTGTAAACCCCACATGAACTACGACAAACTCAGTCGAGCACTAAGGTACAGTACACGCCACATTTGTGTTTCATATTCATAATCAGATGCAAGAAGGGCTGTTTTTTGTGTGATGCTTAAATGTTGCGATTTATTGTTCTCTGAAGATATACAATATGTATATTCTAGATAATGTGCTTGGTTGAGTACACAGTGCCTTTGTCAGCTACTTTTAGACGTGTGAGTTTTTCTTGTCTCGCATCTAACGGGAAAAACCTAATTTATTTTTTGCCCCACATAATAGCCTGTGTAATACTCTGCAAATGCTTCGGACCCTTCACGCCGGATAGTATGTGGATATTTAAAACGCTGCCTTCCTTCCAAAGAACATCAATACAGTCCAATTTGTGGAATCTTTGAACATCTAAATGGATTCTGGATGTTCTCTTAAAAGAGGTTCATATAAAGAATACTTGTCAATAGGGATTTTAAAATTAAGTACAAAATTGATTCTTACCTCACCAAACTTATATCAAATCTCCTTTTTAAACTCCAACTGCATAACATAAAACTTTTAAGGTTTAAACTTTGACCCTGGTTGAAGTATGAAGTCTCCCTGCTTTTCCATTTCTCATCCTTTCTCTTTTATTGCTGTGATCGCTCCACCCCCTCTCTTTAACAGATGCTGTCGCTGGCCACTAATTGTTATGAATAGGCACAGGCTGTAATTAGCCTCGTTGATTAGCCTTGCTTAATTGCTCAATTAAGAGGCACAATTGCCACATAAAGTAAAAGCGTACAAATGATTGTGCTGGCAGATTGCATCATGGGTACTCGTGTAGGCTGCTGGACCGAGTACGGTGAAGTCAAGCATAAAGTGTGCTGAGATTAAAGAGCCTCGCTCTCATGCGCAGGTGAGCATCCTCAAAGCTCTGAGCACAAATCTGTGATGGCCAGTGGAAAAGACTTAGAAGAGTCTGGATAGATGATCTTTCTCTTATTTCCAACCGGGTTCACACCAAGAGTGGTGCTGTTGTTGTGTGATGTTGAGGGAAATCTAAACGGTCGGGTTTGCTCATCATCGTGTGGAACAGGAAGCTGACATGGCTGTCATTCCTGAATGAGGGCCATGACCCTGGAAAATGTTTCAGTGGAGGTGCAGGCAGCTTTTTACCTCTTTAATTCCTGGTGATTTTTCCAATGAGTTTTTTAAAAGATTACCACCATTCCGTTTTGATGTGATTGTTTACTTGTTAAAAGATTTGAAACATATAGTACTTTAAATGTTTGTGGTATAAACATTTTCAGCTTATTGTTGATCATCTCTTTTTTTTTCCCTCCTGTTTACATTTAGGCATTTGGCAGACGCTTTTATCCAAAGCGACTTACATTGCATTATACTACACATTGATCATTATAATGTTTATTATTTCATTCATTTATACCTTTCTCTACACCGCAGGTATTACTACAATAAACGCATTTTGCACAAAACCAAAGGCAAACGCTTCACCTACAAGTTCAACTTTAGCAAGGTGGTCCTGGTGAATTATCCGCTGTTGGACATGGCTAGTTCTCCATTCCTGCTGGCCCAGAATCACTTTAATGGAGGGGCTGCCACACCGGACTGCAGCCCTGTCACCCCTGAGGTAGGAAGTTATATATGCATTGCATGGACTGGGCACGGTTTGTCTATGAAAGCATAGTATAAACAGAAAAAACAAGCAGCTATTTTCCCGGTAAAGCAGATAATTTTTACAGATAAAAATGTGCTTTGTGGTGTATCAGCTCTATTGCCAGTATTCAATGATTGATGTTATTTTTGATCCATACTGTATAAAGCTCTCTGTATTACCTTTGATGTGAAGATTTAGGGTATTGATTGAGCAGTCAATCAGTATGTAGGCATTTTCCTGCATTGGCCAGGATAAAATGTATATATTTTATTTTGTTCTCAATACTTCCTTTAACTCTCTGTAATTGCTCCAGTATTGGTGTTCAGCCATTATTTGCCTTCAATTAATTTTAAACCTTTTCTAAAATAGTTATCGTTAAAAACCAAGGGGCAAAATATAAAATTATATGCTCTGCTTGAAAACAAAGACACATGTTTTATCAATAAAAGTTTAGTCAGATGCAAAGTCTAAATTCATCCTCTGTCCAAACGAATGTATTAGATATTGACAGATAAATGTAAAATTATTTTAGCACAAATTGCTCTTTAAGTATAAATACATTGTTGTAAATCTACTTTAAATCTGAATCAAAATAACTAGATGAATCTGTTTCCTTCGAAATCTATTTAAATGAAACGCGAACTGATTTCACTTCAAAATACAAGAAGCAACATATGTACACAGGTCATTCTATGAGAAAGTGCTGCACATCTTCACTATAGAGGAGACTGAAGGAGACGCATATAAATAAAGAGAAAGCCAGAGGTGAAGAAGAAAGTACAGGGAATGTCACAGAGGGCGTTAAGGGGCCTTAAAACAAAAGACAACATTATCCCTTTTCTCATCTGTCTCTTGGATGTCGTGTTCTTCAATGGCATTGATTGAAAATGAAAAAAGTGTTGGAAATGAAAGAGATGGTGGGGTGTCGGATCACTTTTGTGTAATGAATGCAGTTATGTTAAGCAATTGAGATTATGTAGCTTGGAAGTACAGTCCTGCTTTTTTCACTGCATACAGGAGAGTGGCAGAAATTATTGATTACCTTCATGTCGCTAATAAGAGAAAATCTTTATGTTGTTTTTTTGCCACGACTTTTGTGACAGCCTCTAGGTTACCTATATTGAGATTTAAACCCCAGCTACCCTTTTTTACCCTAATTTGCTCCCAAAAGTCATTTTTGGAGGGTAACCCCAAAATGTGGCATGGTCAGACTATCATTTTATTAAGTTTTTAGAATAGTACAATTTTTACAAATACAGTCACACAGGACATTTTTTTAAATCTTTTATCATTCGTAGTGGTGTATGATTGTATGTTTACACCTGCTGTAAATTCTTGGTTGCTTCGGTCTAGCCAGATCACATAACTAATGACAAACTAATTATCCTAATGATAGTAAATACAAATTAATGAAATGTTAATTACAATTAACCATCATGATTATGCAAATTGTATTCACTATGGAAAACAGATTTTAATAGTGTCATTTTAAATCTTGTTTATGCATGACAAAATGTAAATGAATAAATGTAATTTATTTAATAATCGAATCTCTCTTCTTTCCCATTTCACTTCTTCACTTTCCCCTCTCATCTTTCCAAGGCCCTTCAGTCTTTATTCCCTCGCTTGCCTGAATCAGGTCGAGGGCCCTCTCTGTTTGAGCGTGGGGCAGGGGCCCCAGGGCCTGATGGGGACAAGCTGAGAATGGACACTTTTCCTTTCCTTGGCTCAGGTGAGACACATTTAACATATACTGTAAACAAGACAGAAGGACAATCTTAATAAATGAAATTGGAGAAAATTAGGAAAAAGGTGGAATTATATTAATAAATCAAGGCTCTTTATTTTTCTGTCTACTTCAAGTTAGACCAGTAAAATTAAGTGTTGTAAATGTGCTAAACTCTTAAAAGTGACTCTGGGTGTCTTGTTAAATCATTGGTCAGTAAATTAAATATCCATGAAATTGTTTTGCATTTAAGAATGTTCATTCCCATTAGCATTGTGCAAATGTTTCTGAATCAAAGCACCCACTCTGTGTGTGTGTTTGTACAGTATGAGCACATTCCTTTGTTTTTTCTTTGGAAGCTCTGAAAGTACTTTGAAATATCAGTGTATCAGAATGCACGAGGGCATGTCTGAATGTCTGTGTGACTCCCCACCCTTAAAAATACCCCATCCAACTTTATTTGTCCTGAGGTCCTGTTTTGCCCTCCTCCTCTCCTTACCCCTTTCTGCTTCCCATGTGTACCCCCTGTCCTAATCCCTTCTCAAGCAGGAAGGCCCTAATTGAGGGTGCAGGCTTCAGTTTGTGGCCTGTGGGCGCCCATTACTGTGTTTTCATAAGCAAGTGAGGCCTGCCTGACTGATTCAATATTCATGTGTCTGCCAGCTACTCCTGGCCCTACATACACACACACATACTCTAGCACTGTCAAATTAGCCCTGCATAGCAAATAA
>JAZGTJ010011182.1:0-17212 GCA_036877575.1 Botia almorhae
AGTCAAGCCTCCTGTGTGTGTGTGTGTGTGCGTGTGTGTGTGTATGAGAGAGAGAGACAGTCAAGCCTCCTGTGTAAGACTGCAATAAGAAGGCACTGATTATGTTCAGAAGAGCACACTTACCATTTTCACAGTAAATAGTATGTACACAGAAAGCAACATAACATAACTGTACTAAATGTACAACAGAGCCCACCAGCAGAACACTGAATTCCACAATGCCGTTCACAAACTTCAATTTCCAGTATGGGCAAAAATGAACTAAAAGCACATAATATCTGCCTGGACAGAGCCATTACAGGCCCATGGAAACATTATTAATGTCTTCCTCATACACCTAGCCATGTATAAAACATTTATTGGGCCACCCTGACAACAACCCTGCTTCTTCATAAAATAAAGCAACATTACAAAAAGGTCAAAATGAATAAGAGTGAGCAGCAATAACCTCAGTAATCAGTACCCCCTCTGTCTTGTAAACGGGGGCGTGCCTCCCCTAGGAAAAGTGGAAGACACATTTTGGTGAGGGGAAAACACAGCAGAGGCAAAGGGAAACAGAATTCAAGACCTACATCTATTTAATCACATAAGGACAGTTCAAAAAGTGGCTACATATTTCCCACATAAAAACTGCAGCTTGCTGCTTTATAACAGAAAACATTTATCCCACAAAGAAGCTCCAAATGATTTCATCTATCCGCTGCAGAAATGAACATACCCACGGCTGGCAAGACCTGACCAGATCTGCCACCAAAGCCCACACAGACATTTTACTCATTTACCTCATTTACCTCAATGGAGACCAGAAACAGACGGAAAAACACAACTTTCGAAAAGCAATTAAAGTGTTACTGAGATTAGTAAACAGAGAACACATACCTTTGGCTCTATACAAAGGTACAATGCTGATTCTGTTTGAACTGTTTATCAGCTCAGCGTGAACATTCATCAAACACTCTTATATGTACTGATAACACACCAGCATCTTAACCATCCTGTTCTTACTAAAGCCAACCAACCACCAAACATACGGACCTCACTGCAAGTGCCTCTGATAAACCTGCTGTCTGCTGCTGAGAAGTGTGAATCCTGCAGTAATTTCAGGAAACAGATTCTTCTAAATAAAAAAAAAAAACAGACAACAGTTCAATGAAACCATTATTCAGAGTATTTTAAGCAAGACTATCAGTGGCCATGTGGGGGACAAAATACAAACTGTGACAAAATTTGTTGTTTTTAAGAGCATACAATGGCAGATAATTGTTCACACCTAGAATTTCAAAGCATTTCTACAGCACATGTGAAACGTGTGATTAAAATTTCAGCACCCCGAACAGCAGCCTAAGGAGAAGATCCTGCCATGGCCGTCCAGAAGAGAGGCAGATTCTTTCCTCTCCAGCAAAACACAGCTACCCCTGAGAATACAGTACACTTTATAAATGATGCTGTCATTCCACTCCTGTGAACCTGTGACGCTGAATCTCTCTCTGTGAAAAGTGCCCAATGATTCCACATCTCTCTCCAGTCCAGAGCAGCAGGCACAGCTGTCTGAAGAATGCACAGCTTTATCCACTCTACAGGCACAGCTGTCTGAAGAATGCACAGCTTTATCCACTCTACAGGCACAGCTGTCTGAAGAATGCACAGCTTTATCCACTCTACAGGCACAGCTGTCTGAATAATGCACAGCTTTATCCACTCTACAGGCACAGCTGTCTGAATAATGCACAGCTTTATCCACTCTACAGGCACAGCTGTCTAAATAATGCACAGCTTTATCCACTCTACAGGCATGGCTGGATAATCTGGCCACAAGGACACAGTGTGTCAACCTGGCACTTACTTTTCTTTCTTTCTTTCTCTGGTCCATCTGAGACGAGATGAAAAAGGAAGCAGAAGTTTCTTTATCAGCTCTTTCACCTCTTTGCAGGGAAAAGTGTTTTAGCCCATGTGCTCCTCACACAAGATTGCTTACACATGGACAGAGGCACAATCGCTCTGCACTGGCAGAATAATGTCACTTCTGAAAATGAGCTGCATCTCAATTTAAATGACCTTGCTACAGTTGACCTTTAAAGGAGTTTAACTTTAAAAACTTTGATTTAAAACGATATTTTTGTTCTCTTTGGACAACTGAAATGTGATTGAGAGTCGATGAGTAGTTCTTTGCGTAAACATAATGTTCTGTCATGCCAAATTCTCTTTTCCATTTCTCAAGTACCTGTTTGCCACAGCACCATGAAACAGGTATATCATTAGCAAGAGGCAAAATTAAACACAAGTTGCATATGGATGTGGTTGAGCATAAAATACACAATTATTATCCACTTTTTTCTCGTGATTTTTGCATGTTTTCTAGTGTACCGATTACAGGGGCAGAAAAAGGTGGTTAGCTGAAGTACAAAAAATGCAGCCCTTTACAGAAACAGTAAAAAAAGTCATGTTTTACTCGTTTCCAATGCATAAGACTTTATTTTTTTCATGGAACAGAAAATGAGATGAAATGAGACAGGCTCAGTAAATACTTATTGTCAAAGACAGCATCAATATTCTTCATTGATGTTCATTGTTTAAACATGCGCTCCAACATGCGCTTAAACATGTCCTACAGTAAGACCTCCTGGATGTCAGGAGCAGACTCCTACATCATGAAAACTTTGGCCAGCACATCTTAACTCATATATCAAGTCATTTCAAATATCTTAAAGCAATGACGTCTAAATTAATCTGACATCCATCCATACTGAAACCACATTCCTGTTCAAACTGCTTCAATACAGTGAACCTGCTTTTATTTTATATTGATTGATGCTTTAGATTTTCCCGTTGGTCTATTGTGATTATTCATGAAGAGAGTTTTGATCACTATATAATCTCATCATGGCTCCTGTGTCGTGGACTGACGTTTCCTAGAATGTTGGAACCAAACAAATCATTTGCTCCAGAAGCAGGCGGTGGCTGTGGTCATCCTTTTTTTAAAGATGCTCATATTTAGGCATGCGTTTAAATATCTCCAAGACCTGAAAGTACACTGTCACTTTTAAAAACAGTACCCCTAACTTTCATTTAAGACCTACAAACAGTTTGATTCAATCCCTGATCAATAACGCAATACTAGCGAAGAGATTTAGCTTTTATCTACTAGACAAATCTTTACGTTTTGTTTTTAACAGCGGACGGGTATATGACTGGAATGAATCACGCGCGGTAAGGCGTTTAACAGGAGTCAGTAACCCGAGGTGTGACGCTTTTACCTGCTCGAATGAATTCTCCCGGGTGAAGTTGAGCAGACAAGGTGAGAAGATCTCGTCCTCTGACAGCCCATAAGGGTCCATCGTCTACGTGCACCCGCTGAGATATGTACAGCACGGCGACAACGTGTATTGCTTTTTCCACCGGGAGCTCCAGCCGGCGGAGGTCTGCGGCTTCTCCAAACCACAACAGAGGGAAGCGCGCACGGCTCCGCTGTCACGTGCGCACAGTCGCTGTCCATTGGCTCAGAATGTTTGCGTCCTTGTTTTCAGTCTCTTTAATGTCAGGCGTATGAATAACGGGGAGAATAGAGACAGATCCAAGGTGCAAATGCAAGGAATAATAACATAATGTGTCTCAGACATGAACCACCTGTTGTTGAGGCCTAGCTGTTGGAGTCAGCGTAGACAATACGCATTTCATCCTAAAGTCGTCGTACCCCTACACATGCTTAAATACGTCTACAGTGGATGGACTATAACACATGGATTAGTGTAAACAGACTGGCTTTTTGGAGCCTGGTCAAACCAACCTGAGTCAGATTCTTTGTAATATTTTTGTTAGCAGCCCACATACAGTTTCCTTATTGGTTTTATCTGTTATTTATTTTTAACCGAGAGTACAAACATTGACAGTGAGTTACACACAAAAATGAGCATTGTCATTTTTAAAAACCTCTAAAACTTTCTTTCTTCATAGCAAACAAAAGGCAAATGATGAAACAAATATTTTCTGAGAAAAGTCAGAAAACTCAGTTTCCAAGCTCCGCATAGGCCACTTTACATATTAAATATAATAATATATTATTTAAATCTTTACAAATGTGTGTTAAGACAAACGGCTTCATGCGTTTGTGGAGGTCTTTTGAGTGTTTACAGTCTTTTATTGTAGGGATTTGTGGGGAGCCCTTTCATGCAATATTTATTTAATGTTCTTTTTGAATAATTGTAGATTCCAAATGAATTCATATCCAGCATGAATTTCCCTAACATCACATCAAAAGAGAAAAAAGCCTAGCCCTGCAGAGCCATTGTGTCAAATTAGCATACACATTCAAACCAGGACTAACACTGACAACTGTCTCCTCTTCCTTCAGACAACCAGTGGAGGATGCCATGGAAGGAGAAGTGACATGCTGAGTTAATAATAATTCATTATAACAATTCATTATTTGTATTAATTCATAATAAAAATAAACAATTCAAGATTCTGTTGGAAGTCCTACCAAGAAAGAAAAACAGGCCAATGTATCAACTAGCCTTAATTTGTGATCATTATGATGTTTATCTGCAATTTTGGGGTTTTGGGGAAGTTCTGGAAGAATATTGTGAGGGGTTCTGATTTTATTCATTTCAATTTTTTTTATATAGCACTTTGTACAATTTTGCATTGCTGTAAAGCAGCAGAAAACAAAAAAATGATCAAGCATGTACAACACAAAAAACAGAATACATGGTATTATTGCACATTATAATAATAGGATGTATATTAATAAAACGAATTAGTGATACTAAGATTGTAATTGGTTTAAAAAATAGAGTAGACTAAACTGATGATAACTACAACACATTTGGACCATTTGAAGAAATGGACATGCATCAGAAATACCTGTCATTGTGTGTGAAGACTCACACCTCTTTCAGTAGTCTATGAGAAGGTGATGTATCCAGACTGTCTACTGAAACAGTATATATTTTTATACTGTGTTGAAAAACCTGAGCCCTGTGTATAGCACTTATTCACTGTTGTTGCTTATTGAAATCGAAGTTGCTTCCTGTCCTCATTTGTAAGTCGCTTTGGATAAAAGCGTCAGCTAAATGGCTAAATGTAAATGTAAAGCTTGTAATTTTGGTGAAAGTTATGCCACGACTGGTATTTAAAATTTGGGGTGAAAGCACAATTACAAGTCTTTTTGTAGGTATTAACGTAATCTTTTGATGTATGCTTGATGTAGGTAAGTCAGCTTTCAGCAGTAGCTGAACATAAGGAAAAGTGATTATTTCCAAACAAGATTAGCAGAAAATATTTGTATATGTCAGGATGAAACAAAAAATTTGCACCAACATTGTGATTTGTGGGTAAAATGGCTTATGGAAATAGAAAAAGAGAGACTTGATTCATCAATCAGTTCTTTGAGTGTTGTGTGCCAAACGGTTGAACTGTAACTGCAGCACTACTTCGCACACGTCAGCCAGAGTAAGTGACATCACAGGAAGAGCAAGCTGTGCCATTTTGATTAAAGATTATGCTGTCAATTTATTTCAGTCAAGATTTTGTCTAATAATAATGCATCATTTGCAGTGTCTTTATCTCCTGTAATCTTATGTAATTAATTCTTTGGTAACTCTTCACAGGGAAGCAGCCCTACAAAAGTTTTTGCATGAAAATACAAAGTCCCTAAACTTCAACAAGATATCAAACATTGCAAGGCA
The DNA here is from genome assembly GCA_036877575.1 of Botia almorhae. NCBI lineage: Eukaryota > Metazoa > Chordata > Actinopteri > Cypriniformes > Botiidae > Botia > Botia almorhae. The sequence goes on from JAZGTJ010011182.1 coordinate 5,685, forward strand.
TAAATCACTGAAATCAAGTTTTATTGAAGTAAAAGCTCCTGTACAGAATGAACGGGGACTCCTCTACTCAACATCATAGCAGGAAGTTCTTCACTTCATTAAGGAATGTCAACATCCAATACTCATGCAAAAGTAGCTGACGGTGGTACCTCTACACCTGCTCCCAGACAATCCTGTGCCTAGTGACAGCTTAACACGCCATTATCAGGTGCGGAAATACATGGAGCAGATGGGAGGTTAAACAGTTATAATGACAGTTACAAGAAGATCTTGACGACAACAAATTCAAAAGAAAATAGACAGAAGCCTCACAATGAATGACATGACGCACTGCACAGTGCATATTGGATTCAAACATATATTGTCCGCACACTGTGTGGTAGATTCAGTACTGAGAGTATTCCTTAGTTTGAAGTTTTGCAATGATGCGCTCCAGCTGTCTCTTCGCTTCACACTGAGGGAAGTTGCTCATTTCATAGTATTGTGGAGCAATTTTCACCAGCCTAGAGGAAAGCAAAGAGAATCTTTAGCTACTTTGAGACTTGCAACAATATTTTATCCCTTTGCTAACAGAGGCATTTCTCTTTACACGCACAACAAATTGTGTTTGCATGTGACGGTTCAGCTTACCATTCAGGTTTGATGTCAGTGCAGGTGCGGATGTAGTTCTTGGTGGTCAGCACAAACTCGTTGTAGAGAACCCACTCGGGCTTGTGGTCCAGTACAGTGGAAGGGTGCAACTGAACCACCTGGTTGTCCTTCGCCGTTAGATAGTGCCCTGTACGCTCCAGGTGAGCAACCTGATTAAAAAAAACATGGATGCAAATCGACAAATAAATCAAGCACAAGCTCAGGAAGCAAAGGCACGCCCCCTCATATAAACATAGACTGGAAGATGCAGTATATGGATGTCAAGATTAACCTGGGCTTTCCGTCTAAAACGGATTTCGTCTTAACACAAGACCTAATTTATACACTAAATTTGTCTCACTAGTAAAGGTTAATGCTGACAACATATCAATATTAATGGAGCAATTCAACCTGTCAGGTCTCTTGTTTCAGTTATCCTCTCCTAGAGACACACTACAAAAAGTCATTTCATTTCACCAAGATGGATGATTCATGAAAACAGGATGACACACCAAAATATAATCGCTAAAAGATTAAATTACCATTTACAAACTACAACTTCCAAAAAATATATGTTTGAGACTTAATCAAATTGAGCTAAACATTTACCATGATTGGAAACAATGTTTCCAAAACACTGCTGGGGATTGGCTCATATCACCCCGTTGTGAGGGGAATAAAAGATCAGAACGGTAATATGAGATGTCTTTGGTTTTGGATTGCACACGTTACTTGCATATGGAATAAACAGTGTTATTAAGTCTGATCAATGTCAATGTCACTTGCATGGTAAAATGTTCTTTTAAGCAATAAATGGATCCTGCCCATCAATTGGGTATTAATATACATCACATTTCTCTGGGTTTATAACCATAGTGCTGCTTAACACCATCCCCGATAGGCAATTTGTTCCTGCCTGACTTCACAATTTCATCAATATTGTTTTACCAAGGCCTGCACTCTATTGACCAATCAGCATCCAGGCCTGTAATTTTCATAATAATAATGCTTTATAACGCCTTGCAGCACTGTCTCTTCAGACAAACTCTACATAGCACATTCAGAGATTATACAGCTAAATGCAGTGTGTGTAAATGTTTTAAGATCTGCTAAAATGGCTCTCCTCAGACATCCTCAGTTCTCGGTCCATGTGCCAACACACGTTTTAAGCCTCTGGGTTGCAGGGACTTCATCAGGTTAAACAGATAGAGTGATGACACCAACAGACACTAAACATACCATAAAACATCTCTGTGGACATCTATATTGATGTCCACTCTACTACTACTTTTATTTAAAAAAATAAAAATCTGGCTTCTTACACTGTTGGAATACACAGTAAACTAGGGGACATGTGGGTTGGACGGCATACAAAGATAGACACAAACCTGCATGAAGAAGCCAGTGACGAGCGCACGACGTATGTTGATGTAATAATCTCGGCTGGTAAACTCCGTGCTGCGGCGCGGCAGGTTAAAACGATCCATGATGCGCGAGAGCTGCTGTCGCACATTATCAGCCGACATCAGCGAGCGGTAGTTAATGAAGTTGTCGTAACACCACTGCACTGACTCGTGGTCTTGGAATAATGAAAACCAGGTTAAGCAAGCATAATAACTGAACAGATAAAACACATCAGCACAATCAAGCATTCAGACAAATCTGTGAAACTTCTAGCAGACTAAATATGAAGTTACCTAACATGACAGTTTGAGGAGATTCTGCTGCAGGCTACTGCAGCGTAAATAGGTTTTCAGACAAGATTACTGATGTAATATCAGCATATTGGATATTCAGTTCCATGATGCCTGATATTAAGGTATAGGATCTTTAAAGAATATGGATAAGACCCAACTATTTATCAAGACTCAAAGCTCTGCCTTCTAATTGGTGTCACCTGTTTTCAATCATGAACAAAACCAGATTATCCGTTTCAAGCAGAACTTTAATATAAAGTGTTACAGTACAACAATGTTTATTAAGCTTTGTATAGTAGACAGAAATGGGATTTAAGGGAAAAAATATGAAGGCTTATTTAGTGTGGAACATACGGTATGCCTTTTATAATACGGGTCTCGTATGAACAGGGTTAACAGGCACCGATTGTGACAAAACAAATTAACGGACTTTTGGCCACCTAAATAAAACAACCTAAAATGAGTTCCAATAGGTTTATTGGACTAATTTAAACTGGAGGAAAGGAATCTCGTATGAGTGAACTATGTAAATGGGTGTGTATGATGTGAATACATACTTTGTTTGAAGGCGTGGTAGACGTTCAGCAGGGTCAGGTGATCCCCGTCAATGTGGGCAAACCTCATTTTGGACTCATCAGCTGCCTTCTTGGCTTCAGTGGGACGCACAAAGCACTGTGGGACTAAACAAGGTTGGTATGGGCCCCAACATAGCCGCCCATAGGGATAAGTCAAGCGTTCACTCAGACAGGACACAAGGCCTAGTTCTGAGGCTAGAGAACGGCACAGGGTACGCTACAGCAAACGAAGGGGGGGCAAGTCCTCCTCTCTGCTTTTAAAAGGAGATTTTAAAAGAGACAAACTGTGGCTGTAGAAATGAAGTTAAACAAGTGGTCTGATATTCCAGGTTTTTTTTTCTTGTGTGACATTGAGTTACACATGAGTCAAGTGCGACTCATCTGATCTACTCTGAAATCCTGAGTCATCTCAGGTATCTGATCAGCACAGTCTAATCTGACTGACATCACTTTGATTAATTTACAGTATCTGCTTATCTGTATCCTGAAGTAAACAGCCTGTGTTTGATTTCGTCACAGTGGATCTCAAATGAGTCTCTGATCTAAATCCAGGTGTGTTAAAGAGAACAGTCTAGAGAAGTTTACATCTGCACGATAAAGGCAGCCACTCTAAAGCTCTAGTAAGCAAGAACTTAAGTGACAGTGTGAGATTTGGTTTCTTCGCTGCATCACAGACATTGAACTGTTTAAGCATCCCACCATGTGGGAGATAATGAAATCAACTAAGCAGCCAAATGTACAACATTACTTACAAATGTACAGATTTGTAATAAAATTATTATTATTACTTATATTATTTGACCAGTCTGAAATGTTAAACATTTAATGCAGACATTAAAACAAATAAGCCATTTTTTGTGCTGATCTCATTCAGACTGGATTAAACTACACAGCCATGCCTCTCTGTGAACCCTCAGATGACGTGGGAGCATGTATTACCTGATAACATTGCAGTGATGGAAAGAATCTCGTTGGAGCAGTTAAATTCACAGCTGGCGATGACCATCTTGGCCAGCTGGGGGTCGAGAGGAAACTCAGCCATCATGGAGCCCAGCTCTGTCAGGTCACCATCGTCATTTAACGCTGCCAGATAGTTTAACAGCTCCAGCGCTCGCATGAGTGTCTCAGGAGCTGTGAAAGGCAACAGATGACATAAGAAATTGTCGAAGAAAGGGTGTGATGTAATCAGGTTAAAATCAGTCATCTAAAAACATTTAAGAAACCTTTCCATCTATATATGGATATATATGGGTATAAAGCGCTTTGTAACGCTCTCAGTTAAACCGGAGCTAGTTAAATATGGACCTCTGGGCAACAACTAACTTTTACTTCAAAGACAAAGGGGCTACTTTTCCATCTGACATGCAAACAATGCCAAACAGCAGTGCCACTAGTTCAGTTACATGTAGAAACCTCTACTAATGCATCAACACTGGTAGACAGATAGCTTTGGAGACTTTGGGTCTAATGACCAGTTGCATGTTAACTGAAAATTAGCATTGCCTTTCAGTTTGGTGAACAGGGTAAAAGCCAATTGTACCTGCAGTTAGGAAAACTTCATTTAAAAAAGTGCAGTGGTCGGTTTCTATGAATGAGCATTGATCTTATGTCTATATATATAGTTTTTCTATTCGTTTAGAAAGCCTCTGCTAAACTCAGTCATTTTTTGAGCCAAAATTAAGTAGAAGTGTTGTTAGGTGAACCAAGTTAGGAAAAATGTATGCACTGTAGATCCCACCTGGATAAACCTATAGCACAGAAGGCACCGATATGTAAACTGAGGGTGAATGAGAAAGAAAGCTAAAGGTACATTAAAGTAAGACAATCAAGCCTATGGCAAATGGCTTCATTCAGCTTCATACAGTACTACAAATCCCTCCTGCTTTTCATCTGGCCTCCTGCATGTGTAAGCTGCCTAAACTCATGCTTACTGTAAACAGCTCAACAAACGTTACGCTACCATGGGAACTGAAAACTCTCTCAAATAAACCGTTAATGGACATTCATGTAGGGCAAATGTTGAAAACGTACATTATATTCAATGTTATTTGCGATATTTTAGTTATATTGCCCAAGACTACATCATAATTTCAAAGTGCTTTCATATTGAGTTAGTTTTAGGTAGTCATACATGCAACAGTATGTTAGGAAGTGCAAAGCCTAATGGTTTTTCAATGAGACTGAGTCATGAACCTTTCAGAAAAGCCAATGCTCCAATCACACAGAAACTTTCCAGCTGTTACCCTTCAGCATTTACAAGTCTAGCTATCACTGTGAACTTCCAAGTTCGCGACTCCATGTGGCTTTAAAACAATTACACAAAGGCACATCCGACTCTGAAAAGCGCTGTATAAAGACAGATGTTATTTCTGCTGTGTGCCATTGTTTACAGGTAATTTTGTTACCTGGTGGGTCCATAAAGTCAAAGTGCACCAGATCATCAATACCCAGTTTTTTGAGCTGTAGCACCACAGAGCCCAGGTTGGACCTAAGAATCTCAGGATATGTGTTATCCTGTCAGCAAGAGAAAATAAGATGAAAAGAAAGAGAATCATGAATTAGCTGAGATTCTTCACAATAAAATAACTCAAGTCAAGCCTGCTGCTCGGAGGAACAATTTAACCTTTTATTTGAATTAGTCACTCAAAAAGATGGATACATTTAAAGTTCCTCAGCTCATTTGTTGAACATGCCAGGTCAAGATACTGGATATTTTACTAGTCCTCTAATAGTCCTTTACTAGCAAGCTGCAAGTTTATGTAGCCATGTTAACCATGTTTGTTCATTAGCTTATTTAAGTGGATACATCATAATTATTCAGAAAACTATCCAGCAAGCCAAGTAAGCCATGTCCAAAAACAGGATTCTGATGGGAGCAACTGAAGAAGTGCAAAGGATGAGATCTTTTTGAAATCCTTTATTCCTCATATTTCAAGCATGGTGAGAGGAAAATAATTCAGGTTCAACAGGTTAAGCTTAAACAATATTATGTGTGGTATAATGTCAATTACCATAAACATTGTTTTGTTTAAAAATAATAGCTTTTAACCCAAACATTACTTGTATTAAACCACTCTAAAGCAGTAATATTCCTTGAACTGTAAAGCCTTTTTTCTGGTCAATATTTCCTGCTATTGATCAGAGCAAACCAGTAAACATCACAGTCACACACACGATTCAACTCACCTGCATCTCAGTCTTGTAGGCTTTCTCAGTGTAGAGCCGGAAACACTTGCCTGGGCGTGTACGTCCAGCTCGGCCTGCTCTCTGCTGGGCTGAGGCCTTACTGATGGCCGTTACCAGAAGAGACTCCACTCGAATGCGAGGGTTATACACCTGTGCAGTTATAGAGACAGACGGGTGTGAATGCACAGCACTGCACCAAAATGAAGCCATCCCTCATCTCTGACTGGACCACACGTCCATGACAGCAGCAGCTGGGCTAGGGAAACGACACAATATATAACAAGCGTTTCGATCTGAAGCCACTGTTACAGTCCTGCCACAAAGTTTACCTGCTGATTGAAGATCATGGGCAAGATTAGACAAGTGAGGCAGAGAGGAGGAGACGAACCTTTTGCTTGGCAAAACCGGGATCAATGACAAACACCACACCATCAATGGTCAGGGACGTCTCAGCAATGTTTGTAGAAACCACAACCTGTGAGAGCAGAAACAATAAGATCAAGACTAAGAACAAACTGCGCAGACAGCTCAAATCCTCGATAAGCAAAAAGCCTAAAATGTGAAAAATATCTTCATGCAATTGTGATTTTGTTTTGCCATCCACAAGTCTTATTGCTTAATGTATCTCTTCTGAACGTTCTACACACTGACGCAGCATTCATGCCTGTAACACAAGCATTGCAGGACAAGTCATGGGTTTTAACACCTGGAGATCTGAACATTTACATGAGTGTCTTAAATGAGACCACTGGAAGTTAATAAACCTGAAAACTAGTATTAACAAATTTAAACCTTCTGTCTGGGAAGCTTCCCAACCTGTTACCTATGCGTGATTTTAGAAGCATTTTGACAGAGCGCGTCTCAGGTATTGCACAATCGCTGATATCACTAATGACTCCACCTACATGATGAAAATCAAAAATTGAATTAAAATAAAAAGTTCTGCAGCCCAAAACAAATCTGTAGGAAAAAGTCCCAAGACCTGAGCTGCCACAGGCTGGAAAACTAATACGAGCCAAAGGGAAGCCTCCTGTAGCTCAGCTAGTAGAGCGATGCATCAGCAGCACAGAAGGTCGTGGGTGCTTCTTTGAAGGCTGCTGGTGAAAGGACTTCTCATACACTGTGTGTGCAGATGAGCATTAATGTACACGGAGGTGTTTGTACCACAACGCAGCACATATTAAAAACCATCACATCGCACACTGCCTGGACAAAACCACTGCGCAAACAACACACCTCAGGCTGTCAATGGAGCATAAAGGGATAGAACATGCCAAAATATTGTAGCATGCATGTTAGGATAAATACTGTAAACCCCCTTAATGCATTCTACAAACTCAATTTTATATGAACAATTCATTCAGTGCTGGGAAATATCTTTAAAAATTGTTATAGTGTATTTAGAGCAGATGAGATAGTCACAGAAGATGCTCACAAACAAGCCTTTCAGTGGCAAAAATTATTACTTGTGTAATTTGTAAAATGCAAATCTTCAGTCAGACAACAAAACAAAAATGTCTCCTGGAGCAATTGAGAAGCACTTCCTCTCTTCCTCTCCAGCCATAAAAACACATGACTGTTTATGGAAAGCTGGCAGAACACAAGTAAACGTGCATCTAATCTACAAAGAGAGTGAAGTACATAATGCACTCTCATGTGATAGTACTGGAGGGGCCATGCTCGGCAGCTAGCTATACACATGCAGACAGTCAGCAGACAGACAGCAGACAGCGGAACATCAAACTGTTGGTCTGCTATGACAGTGGATGACCAGAACATGAAAACCGACTCTTGCCTTGAATGCTCACATATTCACAGTGCAGTTTCTCTCTTCAATAACATTGGATTAAAGTGGCTACGAAGCACAGCAGTGGTAAACCAGCTAAAATGCCTCCTGTCCTGTCCTGTCTGTCATGTCACCGGCAATTTCACTGTAGCTCTGGGCTGTTGAGAAACTCTGTCAACACTGACATTACATGAATGTTTTGCTAAATTAGCCCTTTACAGACCACTGACTTGCCTTGTCACATTAACATTTAGGCATTTTTTTTTATTTATTATTATGCCAATTTATGTTAGATGGGACTAAATACAAGTCTACAGCAAAAAACATGTAATACAAAAAAAACTTTATAATACAGTATAATATAGGAGTATACTACAAAAAACACCCTGTTCAGAAACCGAGACGAGTTAGACTCACAGGAAACAGTTAACAGCTCAAGTATTTATTAAGAGCTGTTACTGACATGCATGGCAGAGTCACCTTGTTCCTGATTCTTCTATTACCCTGTATTTGTATGCTGTCTGTGCCATGAAAGATCTTCCTAAATCTCTCACTACAGTGAGGATGTTTCTAGAGATATGTGCCCCATCCTCGATATCAGCAGTCATGCAGGAAAAGAGTCACATGCTGAAGTTTAATCCTGTCTAATAAATCCATTCGTCAACAGCACAAAATCAGCTGTTAGATGTGTCAGAGGATTTGATGTCATGGGTGGGAATCTCTGTGCATACAATAACCACCTCACAACTCTTACAACAATGTCTGGCATGCATTCTAATAAAACAACATTTTAACAAGGTAATCTAATAAGCCTGCCTTACAACTATCAAAAAAACTGAAAAATCCTAAACCTCTTTAAACATGGAAGTGGTCAGAGAAGAGACTGTGACACTGGGTACTAAAGAGACTATTACATGTTTATTCCTGCTGCGGGACATTTCACTTGTCACATGAGGAGAGTAATGACTGATAGCACGAGAGTCACTGTTACATAGTTCACAGCGCGAGAGTCACTGTTACATAGTTCACAGCACGATCCCGAATTAAAAGTGAAAGTTGAAAGCGAGCACGCATCCAAACGCGATTTCAATAGCCCACATATTGATAGTGGCCGATGCCTGAAAATTGCATACAAAATTACCCGACAAAATTTGCGAGAGACATTTTGGTGACAAAATAGCCCCGGGACGTTGGGCTAGCGATTTTGCGAGCCCTGAAAGTTGCAGCAAACACTCTAGATATTGGTCCAAATATAACCATCAAGCTGAAGGAACAGAAATGAGAAAACGTGTGACCAGTGAAGCTCATCAGTTCATTAGGACATCAGTAGTCTATGGTTGTTCATCTAATGTTCAGCTAAAGGTTTGCAAACTCACAGCCTACACTTAGTTGTGATGTTCTGACAGATCTTTGGCCAGTCACATAGACGTCCAGGTGGTTTCCACACTGTATTTGTCGGTATTGCTTGAGAGATGGAGAAACAAAACAGGAATACAAAAATCAAACAGAGAAATGCTGTCTGCATAACAGCCAGGAAACAGACAACCCCCAGTAGAAGAAAGAGAGGAGAGATATCAAAGATACAGCAGCTGAGTGCTGATAAAACATTGAGTACGTTTCATGCTTTCGAATCCATCATGCTAGAAATGACAAAATGTTCCTATTCAAATCAAGACAGCGACAGAACAGAAGGGAGTCAAATAAAGATTCAAGAGAAAAAAAAATTACAGAGCAGCAGCAATTTTCCTTTCCAAAACCAGAGAGTCATATGCTGACAAAAGCAGCATATGTTGTGAATCACTGCTACACCAAAGCTAAAGAAAAATTCATTTCCGCCATTTCTTACAACCTACTCTTCCCTCTTTCAACAGCCTCGACTCACTCTCATCTGCTCACTTTAGATCCATGTATCCATATTTCTGTTTTCTGTGAATCTTTCTAAAGGTTCAATGAGAATACTTTATGAAGTGCTGCTCTTACAACCAGATGAAAGGTCATTTGTGGCTTAAAGAAGAGCTACATAAACAAAGCTACAGTTAAAATGGTCTACTGTGAGCAACTGTATGTCTGTAGGAGCATTTTATGGTCCTGCACCTTCCACACAAGATAGATATGTTTGTGTGTGTGAAAATTCACTGACGTTGCCACTACACAAGCTGGTGTGGCATGTTCACGCTTTCACTACTTCAGCTTTTAAGTACACAAAATTATTTTACACATCTTATAATAGCAAACAACCAACCTTATTTGTGTGAAGATACTGGTAAGCTTTCAAGATGAATGAATGAATGACGCTATTGAACAAAATTGTTCCCATAATTTACACAAAGCGTCATGAGGCCTAGGAAAATGTGTAGATTTGTACATTCCTACAATTCCTCATAAACCACACTAGAAACAAATGCTTCAAATTTATTCCATTTCATTTGCAATTCAGTTGTGGCTGAATTAGCATATTGTCAGGCATTACAGTTAGCATTAACAGTTAGCATGCATCACTCAGCCCTACAGTGTAGCAGATAGTGTTCACCTTCCTGCCAATGGCACCGCTGGGTTTGCGAGGTGGAGGTGGCTCAAAGATCCTCTGCTGCTGTTGTGGGGGCAGTGTGGAGTACAGAGGAATGATTTTAATGTCTCCCACCTCAGGGCCCAGATCGTCAATCTCACGTTTGATTCGCTTGCAGGCTTCGTCGATTTCCTAAAAAGGGATCAGAATGATGTCAGAACCCTCAAGCACGTGTTATTGCAAACGACAGCATTACATGCAACAGATGAATGAGTTACGTTATTCTGCCCTCTGTTTGTTCAACATCACCTCATAACTGATTTTTGGATCAGCTTCCTGTTGATTCTCATCTTAGCCACTCTTAGCCACTTACAAACATCATTAACTGCTTGATCAATGCCCTGACACTGGAAACACCAGCACAACTGAGACTTTGGCTGGTTTAGCTGTGCTTCATTTCATGTGCCAGTTGTGGCAACTGGGAAAATGAAAGCTGGAGTAAATGGCACACATGGTGCTTGGAGAAGATCCCTATGGCTGTGCTATCAACAGTAACAGTCACGAGGACACATGTACACACACTTTATCATTCCAGATGGCAATGTAGTAAGGCTAATACAAAATGAGAACCTGCAGCAAATCACAACAGATCAGTTAAGTTCAGTTATAATAACAGATCAGTTATAATAAGACCAAGATGTCTCTCCAGTTTCTGCAAATTTGCAGTATTTTACCTGCTCATCTCGGGTCTGTTCGTGCAGAACAGTAGTGCCTTTACATCGTACACCCGACAGGAGCTTTTGGATATTGGTTTGTACATTCCCGACAGTTTTATCAGCAATCTTTGACTCGTCCCTGAGATCGCCAGAACACCCGAGGCTGCGCACTCTACCTGGCTGGGCGGAAGTGCTCGGAGGCGGCGGCGTGGCCGTAAACAAAGACGGGGGAAGCGTGGAGGACTAAGAGCTAAGCTAAAGCTAACACCACACCGGCTCTCTTTACCCAGCATTTTCCTCGCTAATGTACAGCCGCTCGTGAACAAAACGGACGAGATTCGACTCCGCATCAACCACAGCAAGAGACTTTGGAACTGTAATGTCATGATCTTCACTGAAACATGGCTAAACAGCGATATATCGGACAGTGCT
>JAZGTJ010011183.1:0-17207 GCA_036877575.1 Botia almorhae
ATGCTGTTGCAGTAAGCGCTCAAGAAACGACCCCCCTCCCCCCTCCTCGCCCTGAGGGCAGTTAATCAGTGAGCTGTAGCGTCTATGACACTGGAAAGGTGGCAGTAATTGCAGGTGGCAGTAATTGCAGACGGCAGTGATTGCGCAGGCCGCTGCAGTCGCTCACTCGCGCGTTGGAATCACGGCTGGCCTTCAACTTTGTTCGCTCACCTCTCAGAACTGCTGTTTTGAAAAGTCTCCGTGTTTGTGTGGGTCACGCATAAATGATTTCATCTGAATTTACCTTTTTATTTAGTTGATCACACACGTGTGTCTCACAGCTCATGGGAGGGGCTACGATCTCACTTGATATCTGCTCGTTTTGTTTGTATGATGATATCAATCTGTCATCTGCATTATTAAATACATTTCACCGCTTTTCAACTTTGTATTTTTAGTGCTGCCGGTTGTTTAATGAAATGTTTTGTTGATCACTAAAGTTTGTGTTTTCTTTATACATTAATTTAAATATATAATATAAATCTAAAGGCAAAAACATGATATGAAAATCATTGCACATATTAAAGGATGTGCTTAAAGCAGCACAAAGTTTACAGCCCACTAAAAATTTTTTTTAAACCTATTAAACTTGTCTAAGGTGGTGTGGTGGTTTTAAATGGTTTAGTTTCCCAGGCTGACCAGCTGATAAATGCCGAAAACCCATCTAAAACCATTAAACAAGTGAAAACCGGCCAGATACACCTAGAACAACTTTGTTTCTTTGTAAGTTACCACATAGTCTAGAATGTACTTTTCTTTTAATAATTAATGTCTTCGTCAAAACCTTGAAACTTTCACCAAAAACTAGTTTGGGTTTTCTTGCAGAAACACAGTTCAGCTCTCGTGGAATGTATGAGATCATTCTTGACTTTAAACTCGCTGTATAGCGGTATGATTGTGGGACAGCACCCAGAATTACACCTTCTTAAAAATAACCCTGCATCTGCCTCAAAAGTGTGGGAAGGTGTAAATTAATGAAAAGTGATAATGCCATCTGTGCCCGTCTCCTGTGAGCAGATCGCACAGGAGTTGAAAGACTGTGAGAGAGATCAGCGGAGTCTGACGTGCTCCTCAGCAAAACTGCAGCACCTTTGTACATTAGCACATTAGCGTTTGGAAAAGACGTTTTAAGGGGGGAGGTGGGGGGTAAATACTGTGTTTTATTACAAATGTTCTTTACAAATGTTACAAATGTTCCAGAACACATGCCGGTCACAGCGAACCTTGATTTTACAACTAGAACATAANAGACGTTTTAAGGGGGGAGGTGGGGGGTAAATACAAGTGTTTTATTACAAATGTTCTTTACAAATGTTACAAATGTTCTTGTGAATTTCAGAACATGAAATTCACTCCAGAACACATGCCGGTCACAGCGAACCTTGATTTTACAACTAGAACATAACATGGATCTAGAACTTCATAAGTTCTGTAACTTCATACGTTCTAAATTTCCTCAACAGTGTTCCTTAAAACTTTTCTTCTTAGTCATTCCTGTTGACGGGTATTATTTATTTAATATTTAATGTTTTTAATATGCTATATCTTAAAGTAAGCTGTGTTCTTTCTGTAGTTAGGACATGGCTGTCACAGGTCTGTCTGTGGTTGACCTCTCTACTGGAAGTGCTTTATAACTGAGCCGCTGTAAGTCCACTCCAGGTTTCTCATCCGCCGTGTTGTCTGCACCCCACTCATCCACTTTGCACAAGATTTAATTAATTCGTGTTTCCAGCAAAATCCACTTTTGTTGTAAACGTGAAAAACAAGAATCTCTCCAAACTGAAAGCAAGAAATCTCAAAACTTTCTTCTGCAAAGTGTTTCTGAAAAGTGACAGGGCAAGGAAAGTTCTGCTCTTTGTGTTGCCATGACAACTGAGAGAGCGAGCGAGAGAGAGAGAGAGAGAGAGAGAGAGAAACTTCTACAGGAGAGAAAGTTTGAAAGTATTTAAAGGGTTAACAGGATTCATAAACTGCAAATGCTGCATCAAGCTCATCATATACCAAACGTACAATACCAAAATATGTTTGTAATATCTTTAATTGTTGCTCATAACACATCATAAACAGCCACAGAACTATATTACTTGACATAAAATGTTTTGTATTTTTAATACTTTCATTTATTAAGCGAATGTCGATTAACATACAGTGTTTAGCAGCAAGACACGAGACATGAGCTTGTAGCTTAATAATAGCTTTACTATGTGCCTCAAAATTTACCACCGTCATTTTTTTGCAGCCTTTCTGTTGAACTTCTCCCGGACGTTACACACTCTTGGTAAAAATGAAGATTGAAAGAACAACATTTTTCTGCCAATTTGCTCGTGTTGAAAGCCTCACAGAAATGGAGTCACGCACGACAAGAGTAATTAGTGTGAAATACATCAGGCTAATTAGATTTCCTTACCCAGGAGAGACAGTCAGCTGTGACCCAAAACAAACTGAACAAGAAGAGAAGCGACTGTGCCGGTATGTCATGACTCTTGTACACAGGTATGTTGACACGGGTAACTTCACTGACAGTACTAGCCCAAATTAACAATAAAATCAGTGTTATTAATGAAACAATTGTCCAGCCTCGAACTCCATCTAATAGTCTTCATCTGATCTCTGTTTCTCCTTAAATGTTTCTGGAACATTCTGAGGCGACACACTGAGGCAGGAATTAAATTTTAAAAAAAGTCTATCGGGTGACACTCGGTGATGTTAGTTGAGAAAAGATCATATATTACAGTCATTTACTCTCAATGTGAGCTACACTGCCCGTTTTACCCTTAAAGGACAATTCTCTGTTCTTTCTGTCTCCTCCAGCATTCAGTGCCAGAAAGGGAAGTGCGCTTAATGACAACATGAGCCACGTCCTACTTTTTACCTCCAATATGGTGCAAAGGAGGAAAATTCCCCAAGATGGCCGCCTCAAACGCGCTGGCTAGGTCAGTCACGCGGCTCCTCCAATTATAGAACGACTGTGACAACTCAGGGGGTGAAGATGGAAACTCTTCCCTCCAATGCTATAAATCAAAGCGGGATAGCTCATTTTCAAGGTGAGGAGCCACTGATGTTGAGGAAGTGGCAGAGTCAGGAATTTGTAGCCAGTAGTTGGGAATTGGGGCATGGACATCAGAAAATTCAAATTTATTTATATATTGTGCTATTACAATGTCGCATTGTTGCCGAGCGGTTTTCCATAGGAAGAAAAAAACATGGTGCTATTGCTAATTTTATTTTTCTCATTAGATGTCTATTGTTAGTTAAAAGCCATAAATGCGAATTAGCCATACTAAGATTGTAATCGGTTTATAAATATAAACTTGACTGAACTGATGATAACGACATCAAAATTAAACCATAGCAAGAAGTAGACGTGCACCAGATATACTTCTCATTGCCTCTGATGGCTCATGCCAACCTCCATGATTTATGAGAAGATAATGTATTCAGATAGCCTACTAAACCAATATATACTTAATCTGAGGCTATGAGACATTGTCAATTAACAGGTATCATATTAAATCAGACCTTCTTTTACAGCTTACATGGAAATGACCTTTAACAAAAAGAGAAAATTATATAAAACAGAATTATAATATCCAAAAAGAATTTGCAAAAATACCATGAAATAGCCACTGAAAAGAAATTATGAAGGCAATTGTGAAACAGTGAAGTCTTCGCGCAGATTCTTAAATGGAGTCTTATTTTGAAATCGTGAGGAGACCGTAAACACCACGCGTTATTTCAGGTATGTAGATTTGCTGGAAAGCTAAGCACATAAACTTGGAAAATAAGGACAATGTTAGCGTGCAGCACGCACAAATGAAAGAACAGCCCCTGTGGAAATACAGCTTGATTAGCCTGAAGCACAAAGTCTCATGTGCCAGCCATTACTTCAGTGTCTTTAATGTGGGTATTTACTTCGATACATCCAGTAAATAATGAAGAATTACCGGTTAAATCTAGTGCATTGCGTTGGCCTGTGACTGATTCATTGTCCTCACGTATCGTAGCATGTCAGTGAAAAGTACCACACATGCTAATTATTGCAGCTCTGCGTGAAAAATGATATAGTTTGATTTAGGGCTCCAAAAATAGGTGAATCACATGTGTGTGTGTTCAGGACAATGTGTGAAGAATCTTAACATAGTCCAGTTTATACAAAACCATCATGCAATCATTATGAAATTAGACCATGTGACGCTATACGTTTCTTACGCTCTTAGCAATGTCAACATAAAAATGAGATTTCATAGCTGCATGAGGGGTCTTCAAAATAAGGGTGATGAATTTGTATTTTTAAATTAACAGTTTTTAAGAAATGTAACATCGTTTTGCGTTGTGTTAGCGTCCCCACAAAATAAATCAGAGGTTAAATTGGTTTAATGTTGAGTTGTATGAATAATTTACATAGACAAAAAGAGGACATGCATTAAAGCACGGCTGTGTCAGTATCGCTAATTAAACAGATGTATGCTGTTATTTATGGTGAGGTGTGTTTTAAACAAGATTGTCTCTGTATTGTGTGTGTGTGCATGTGTGTGTGTTAAAAAAAAGAATGTCTGTATTGTGTGCGTGCGTGTGTGTTTTGAAAAAGGGTGTCGCTGTTTTGTGTGTGCGTATAGAAAATAAGTGTCTCTGTATTGTGTGTGTGTGTGTGTGCATGTGTGTGTGTGTTAAAAAAAGAATGTCTGTATTGTGTGCGTGCGTGTGTGTTTTAAAAAAGAGTGTCGCTGTTTTGTGTGTGTGTTTTAAAAAAACGTGTCTCTGTATTGTGTGTGTGTGTGTGTGTGTTTTAAAAAAGTGTGCCTGCATTGTGTGTTTGCATGTGTGTGTTAAAAAAGAATGTCTCTGTATTATTTTTGTGTGTGTTTTAAAGAAGAGCATCTCTGTATTGTGTGTGTGTGTTCTGCATTTCTCACTCTGACAGCAGCATTGCACGCAGCATCTCTACAGCCCCTCATTACTGGCCCTGCACTCGGAAACAATAGGCAGGTTTGGAACAATGCACGCGCATGCCCTGGAGCTGCGGCCTACTCACATGCCAGAGTTCCACAGGAATAAATCACACCAAGAACTGAGAGGAAGGTGTTTTCATGCGCTATTGCCAGCACAGATTCAATATCCAACGTTTCCTAAATAGCCTCCTCCCAGATTCAGTTCATTAGCACCTAAATTAGTTTTCAAAGAACAAAATGCTGTAATTGTGCCAAAAGAAGCACAAGCGAATGCCAGTCGTGTGCGTTTGATTATGAAAAGAAATCTTCATACATGCGCGATTACAGACTGGAGCGCATGAAATTGGCCGTGTTTTGACGCCCCGCCCCTTACAGATGGTGCGATTCCGTCGCCATTCCAAGTCGAAAAATATCAAGGTGTTTCTGTACACTTTGGCCAATATTTCTTCCCCTATATTCATTGAGTCGTCTAATAAACGCCGAAAATGAAAAGCTCTGAACAGAGATATTTTGATTAATGGAATCCACGGCTTCCGACAGAGGCTCTGCAGAGGAATGAAGCAGAGAGCCGAGGAACGTCAGTGAGAAGAAAGTGTAATAAAATGATAATTAGTGTTAATCTGATACCATCGCCTAGCAACAGAGGATAGGCTGTAATAATGGAGTAATGACTTCTATTTCTGGCCTGTCTGTCTTTCCAACCCCTACCGCCTATTTTTCTTCCCACAATGAGAGGGAGAGAGAGAGACTCGACATCCTCTTGCACAGGAAGTTATTGGTCAGATGACTCCTAATGGAGTTGAACAAACAAACCGCTAAAATATAAGACGCAATCCCGTGTTGCGTATTCACGCAGGACGTTCAACCTGTTAGAAAGCTGAACGAGCCTCACGCTCGTGCAAATTGCCTGTCAATGAAAACAGGTGTATCGCTTTCAAGCGCTCCCTGGTGACGCCTTTCAGCGCTCCATTCTGAAAACGGCTCTGTTCAATACAAAGCACCTTTCATTTACATTCTGTTCAAATGCACATTATCATTTCAAAGGAAGTTTCTCTGCAGACGCAACGCTTTGTGATGTTTTTCTAGGTGTGCGTTGACATCACTAACCATTTTCGATATGGAAATGAGACTCGTTCTATAACCAAAGTTGAACCGTCCAGCATTACACTTTTGGATGTGTATATATGCCCGTTTAGATATTTGGTGAAGATATGATGAAATTGCTGTTAATGAAAATGTTTGCAAAAATATGCTGTGATGCCAGAAAATGTTTAAAGATTCCAAAAAATCGATATAGAATAGTTTGCATAAAGGCAAACTACAGCTCGTGAGTGATCTGAAACAAATGCATGAATTTATATGCTGATATCCAGTGCGCTGGCGATCAAAAACGAACTAAAAACTCATCATTTAATTCATATTAAATAGAAAAAGGAAACGCTGATGTATCTGTGAATTATTGGCTGGACGGCCCCGCAGCTTTTCTGTTGTGTTGCTTACTCGCAATTAAAACGGGTTGATGCCTCTCGCGGCCTCTGTTTCTCACTGAAATGTGCTGATAAATAAAGATGGTCCCAATTAAATCATAAATGACGCACCACGGTCATTATATGTGTGCGAGCGGCGCGGGTGCGAGGCGTCAGTCGAGTCGCTCGAGCAGAACAGGGTTCGAGCGCCTTTTTGACATCTGCTGTTTGCACACGGTCTCCTTCTGTAATGATAATGAAAGCGCTGACTCCACTTCACTCCGTTTTACATTGTGTACGCCGTCTTTGGCTTTATTTTCTGATTTGATTTCATTGTCGTGGGGTTTGTGGGCGGACGCGAGTGGGTGTGCGCGGGTGGGCGGCAGAGAATGAGCTCTCGACTCGATGGTGTTATGATTCCCTTTGAGTGCCGATCGGGGAAAACGCACTTCTGGGGTTACAATTGATGACTTCCTTCAGGAACACGGCAACAAACCCACTAGATCGGTTTCTGCCCCGTGCCAAAAGAAGACCCCCGTGTCTCTTTCCTCAGTCTGCGATTCGTTCCTGTTTTTGAGGGAAGTTCATTACACCTCATTGCGCACTGGGGGTGATTACCAGTTTTAATAACTCACATACTGCAGAGCTGCTTTCGCGCGGCCCACGTGCGTTACGGAGGCGCGATCGCGCTCAGCAAATCTCTCCGCGGCGCGTCTCGTTCTCGCGCTCGTGTGATATTTACGCTAGAACGGGGACGGAAGTCTCTGCGGTGTTGACCTGATGGAGTGCTGCTCTTTGAGGCTGGGAAAATGAGCCACGGATCGTTTTGGCCCCAAATGTCATGGCAAACAATTTAGAGAAACACGCCTGAGATACGCTCAGCGTTGTCACTTGCTATTCTTCTAAGATCCACTGTAACACCGCGCGATTGGAAAGATCAAGCGCATTAATTAAGCGCCCTGGTGCCACATAAATGGCGATCTGCTACATTAAAATATAATTTCAGGAGATTTATAAGGGTCAGCGTGGGAGGGGTTGCTTAAAGTAATCTGCTATACAGCAAATAAAAAATAAACTTTGTGTACGACTGTAATTGGATTATTAATTAATCCTTTTGTTCCACGCACCTTAATGATGCTTTGGAAATCACGTGGCACGGTCCTTTATTTATTTCGTTAATTGTGTGCTTCTAAACGGTGTTGAATGAACAGACGTTAATGATCAAACGTAACGGGGCAAATGTTATTTCTGCAGTACGGAATCTGTGTACTGTGCACAGTAGAGCACATGGTGTACTGTACTGCGTCGGTGTTCACTGTTCAGTAAGTATTAAGCTGGTATTTCATTCTAAACGAGAAGGACACTTGTTTGCATAAAAATAACTCAGCCCACCACTGGTTATTTGTTGTTGTTTTTTTCTGTTCCAGCACATTTTTATTAATGTATTAATCATTTGCTTTCAAGTGGTTGCAATTATCTTACTGACAACACAGTTCAGCTTTATTCCGGTGCAGATGTACTCGTGCTAAAAAAAAACACATGGAAAATAACATTCCCCACTCATAATAAGATCCACGCATATACTGTACACGTATGCAGAATCAGATCCACTTAATCAGCCTTATTGACGTTATAATCCAAACTTAAGACTCAGAAAGAGGTTATTAAGCGTTCTTGCGCATAGAGGAAATTTCCTCGGTAAATATACATGTATATATATTAACAGAACAATAAATATACATAATACATGTACAGGCTAGAATCTGCATAATATCATGCAAATTCACTCTTTTTCCAGGGTTGGTTTATACCATCGGATAAAGGTGCAATATATGTGTGTTTTCCAGCGGAGTACAGATGTATCATAATACACACCGAAATTGTACACAAATGTAATAACATTTATATTCTTGATGTGGTGAAAGGTTAACAATCTAACACGAAGCTCAGGATGGTTAAAAATATCTGCGCTCGGCGAGAAACGCACAAGTTATATTCAGACGTTACCATGGCAGCCACAGAGAGGTCAGCTCTGCCTCGCTGAATTTCTCGAGGAGGTAACTCGCTAGCAGTAACAAGAAATACTAGTTGTTTTCAGTCTTTCTACTTGTTTCATAAAAAAGGGAAAGTTGAAAGTGTTCAAGTCTTCTTAAGTTTTTACGTTTAATTAAGCCTAAATTTGGATCTTGGAAGCTTAAATTGTTGTCATTAAAATAACATCGTAATAAATGTTTTTTATTATGCATTGTGAGTGATTTCAACTGATCTAACTGTAAATATAGTGTATGCAGAGTAACAAACATTCATTTTGTTATTATATTATTATATTTAGGGTATTAAGGTGTGGTGGACATGAATAAAACCTGCAGCTTGTTGAGGAGAGGGTGTGCTGTTCGTTTTCCTAGCGAGCAGACTAGCAATTTTTACCTGGCAGACAAAAAAATCCCATAGACTCGCACTGAAGGCCGGTAAGCAACCACCCACACCAATTTAGTAAAGACCCAGTAATCCCCTTGCTACCACCAGAACATACTTGAGTCAGGAACCCGACGGCGCTGCTCACCGCCGGTCCTGCAGCAAAAGAGCAGAAAGAACACATCAGTCATTCAAATGTGGCGTGTCAGCGGTTCTCCGATGTCAGGAGTCGCATTATTGGCCTCATGGACGCGGCAGCAGGGGAAATGATGAGTTGAGTATGAGATGATGTCCGTTCATTATGAGCAGCAGCAGTCGGTGTGCTCTCTCAGTTCTGCGGGAACATTCTTACTGTCCAGATTCTGCCAGGTTCATGTCACACAGCTGCTTACGTTCTGAGAAACGTTGTTTTTCCGAATCTTTAGCTGTTTAAATCAAAGTGAATATTTAAATTAAAGTGAAAATTTAAATTAACGCGAATATTTACTTTCTTCGAGTGAAACAGTTTGTGAATTCTGTTGCCTGTTGACTTTAAAATAAGGGAAAGTGGAATAGATTTGGGGATTTGCAGACTCATTGTATATATAACTAAAATTTAAAGGGAAATTCACCAGAAATGTTCTTTCACCCTCAGGTTTTGCACAGACCAATCGATTTGCTTTATAAAAATTCAACATTGTAAAAAAAACTTCTTTACTGTTCTACTGAAGAAAAATGTCACACACACCTTGCCTGAGGGTGAGTAAAATAATAAAAAAGTAAAATAAAACAGCAAGTTCTCTAATACAAAGTATTTGTGATGCGTGCGAGTTGATCTCTTCGCCTCTTTAGGTCAAAGGTCACATCTACACACACATTCATCGGTGTCGGCCTGCAGCTACAGGCGCTGCTGTTGCGCTCTGGCCCCGGATGCCCGCCGCCCCTCTAAGAGCTGCAGATGACAGATGTTGAGTTGTAGCTGACGCAGCACCTGGCCGTCTGTATGAAGCCACACAAGGCTGCCTCCAGGTGAGAGCTTCCACCAGCACTGTGGTCAGCAGATGCTGCAAAGACAATTCACCCAAGACTTGTGCTTAATAATAGAGAATGTCGGGCATAAGCAAAAAACGGGCGCAGGAAAAGCAACAACCACCTGAGAAATAAGAAAAGTTGTGAGATGAGCTCGTGGAGCTGCTTGTAATCTTCAGCATTATTCTGTTGTCTCACGGCAGACAGTTACATAACGCTGCATAAGTTAAAGTGACCGAGGTCGTACATGTGTGACATCATTCCCTTTTCACCTTTATGTAAATGGTTAGATATTCTATAGAGGGAAATGTCCAGTTACACACGGTACAGTATTTAGACCCTCAGCTGATGCTGACATGATCACAGTACACATCCGCAATAACAAATAGTCCGTGATTGAAATATATCACGTGTTCAGCTCTTGTGGTGCAGAGGATCGGAGTTTAAACAGTTGTCCGAACAAGTAGACCATTAGCCCTGAGTTACATGTCAGGATTCACACACACTGAAGGATCATTACGAATGTTGTGCATGTGAAAAACCGTTCAGAGAAGCTGCAATAATATATAACTAATGTAAAACTACAGCAAGTGTGTGAATGCACCAGCCAACACTGTCACGTCAATTAATGGGATGTGAAGCTACGTGAAATGAAGCAGACACTGTCTGGAAACGCTGGTCGCTCAGATATCTCGGCGTGAGTCTCGTGAGAGGAGCTGTAACAGACTCCAGACATCAGGAGCTTCCTATGAAACCTGCATGTGCAATGCAAAAAAAATGACGTTACTGAAACACAACCATGTAGATGCACGTGGAAATGTTTATATCACACTGAGCCATTGGAAAAATACATTTTTGTCCAATTCAAAGGATTGTGAGGCACAATCAAAGAACGTGAACTAAAAACTAAAACATATACAATATATTATTCTTGATCAAACCTAATCCATTCAATTAACATTTCAGGGTTAATGAATAAAAATGAGTTTTATTAGTGTGAAGTGTACGATTAAGCAGAAATGAATTCATTAAGCTGCTTTGGAAGACGCTGCATGTGTCTCATCTGTTGTATCTGTTGAATCGAAGCTTTTGGTTCATTTTTTACGGTTTGAGTTTGTGTCATTCTAAACAGTTGATGCGTAATTTAGGAACCTGTGGGTTTATTTCATGCGATGCATTGCAGAATATGGATCTTAATAAAAGACTGATCAACATTCTGACTTTATTAAAGTCTCATAAAGCTCATTATTCAGTACCGAACAATACAACCTGTTTTCTGTGTCTTTATGGTTTTAATAACTCCTTCAAATATCATATCGCATCATCTTAACGTGATGGGAATGTATAATGGTGAATAGTTTGCTTTCCCTATATCTGAACAATCAAAGAGCCCGCCCGCCCGCCCCGACTTCAGATAATGGAGGATCACATTTTAATCGGCTGCGGGGTTAATTAAATGACAGCAACAGAAAGTGTGTGTCAAGAACGACTGTGTGTCTCAAAGCCCTTCAAACCACAGCACACAGAATAAATGTCAGCACAATACAGAACAAACTCATTAATGAAAGTCTCTCTCTCTCTCTCTCTCGCCGCAGTTCTGCTTAAACAAACACAAAGTTTTACAGCTGTATCTTTCTAAAGTGTGTTTAATCACAGCAGCTGGAGAACGTGGTGTTGTGTTTGTGTTATTTTAGGGAAAATAATGCCAGCTAGAGGATATGAGCTGTATTATTTTAAGCTATTAGTGGGCTGATCTCTGGGGGCGTGGAGGTTAATTTAGCTCAGTGTTTGGTTGCTTAGCTTTGGCTGTTAGCCCCTGTCGGTAGATGTCATAAAACGGGGCAAAAAGCAAATTTTTCTCATTGACGGCCATTTTTTAAAATAACCCTTAATTTTGACAAAGACACTTTTTGCAAGTGATATAAATAACAAATATTTCATCCAGTGACAATTGGCATCAGCTCATCAGCTGTTGTCATGATGTCATTTTCCTTCAGTTGCACTGCACAGACCGATCGACCTATGACATCAGCGCACCGCAAGAGTACGTTTTGTCGTATGCCAATTGGCCTGCGTAGCACCGCTTTGAGTCAAACACCTATTGTGTACGATCTCAGATGAGCGGGTATAGACACTGATGGATATAGAGTTACATTTCATAAAAACTACATTTTATATTTATATCACGTCTCTCTGACCTCTCAAAATGATAAGTTATACTTAATTAAAAACAAAACAAAAAAAACAGAGTCTTCTAATAATAACAAATATCATCCAGACCTGAATACACATGAACACTTCTATAGTTGGCCACTAATCAGAGTAGAAGGTTCTGAACGTCAGAAGTTAATGAATGCTTTATTATTATCACAGAAGAAGCTTCATACTGTACCTCTGGTGTGCTGAGATTAATTGTTTTGGATGGCAAACAGATGTACAAGAGCTGTTTATCGCACACAAGATTCCCAGACATAAACAACAGCGTGACAAAAGAGGAAGGGGCGGGGGGGTGTGTGATTAGTTGCCAACAGGTGATTGACAGTTAACTGAATATTTAATCTGGTTAGCTTGATTTGGGTTTGAAATACGGTCGATTTTCCAATAAAATGGATCTTAAAAACCATGATCGAACCTTTAAATTTCTTTAAACATGCTGTTAAAGGCTTACTTGTAACTGCTAACTTTTTAAAATATTAACCATGTTTTACTACAGTAACTTAGTTGGTATTTGTGATAAAACCATTGTAACTTTTGTTACCATATTTTAGCCATCATATTTGTTATACAATTATGGTAATTAAAGTGATAATCCGTCTGCCAGTAAATTCGGTTAGCAGTTTTATAGTATCAGCATGGTTACTTTTCATGAGGGTGCTGTTAAATTTAGTATAAACATTACAACATCTTAAATTCCTGTTTCAGGTCCTGGAATTAAATAAAGAACCTCTAGTGGCTGATGTTCTCAGATCAGATGAACAAGATCAGCGAGTTTGTTGCCACCCAATAACAATAAGAAGTTCCTGTAATGGCCGCGTCTCTTTTGAACAGTGCTCCCAGTTTGCTGAACTTCAGGGCTGTGTGTTAGACCAGCAGTTCACTCGTCTCAACCCTCTTTAAACCTTCAACAAAATGACTCTTTAGAAGTACTTACAGTATTCGCTTGTTACAAAACATTTGTCTGACAATGTCCTTTCATTTTC
This sequence comes from Botia almorhae, assembly GCA_036877575.1. Lineage (NCBI taxonomy): Eukaryota > Metazoa > Chordata > Actinopteri > Cypriniformes > Botiidae > Botia > Botia almorhae. Next base: position 13,078 of record JAZGTJ010011183.1, read on the forward strand.
TGTAAAGTAGCTTTGAAACTATATGAATTGTGCTATGCAAATAAATGTGAATTGAACTGAATGTAAACCGTGTGGTAGATTTAAATGGCTGTGAATGTTACTTTGTGAAAACGCTTCGCATCTGGTTGCTTTCCTTTAGTTAACGATTTTTTTTAAATGCGTCGATCGTTTCTCCCATCCTCTGTGGAGTACAAATCAAAGCTGAAGGTTTTATTGGTTTTCATTGGCTGCCTTATAACCTCAGCCATTTTCATTCAAATCATAGAGATGCTGTCGTGTTTGTACCTCTGTGATGCGGCAGCACAACTGACGCAGGATGATAAAAACAGCCTTGCGGCGCATCGCTGCCTCTGCGCTAAAGGCGTTTGAATAATGCCACGCTCGCCGGCGGTGTTCCCTTTTTAATTGCAGGGATTCTTTGTCCCTGTTGGACGATACGCAGACAATGGTTGAGTCTCAGACCGGTTTCGGCAGCCTCTCGGAGCATTAATCACGCCTGTCTGCAGGAGCCGTGCGGAAAGACGCGTCTGGGGTCGGGTTGCTTGACAACAGAGCGCAAGACTTCCAAATGTTATCTCACTAACACACCAGCCACCTGACGGGGGAACGGTCCCTTCTGGTGACACTAACCTATCCAGCTGAACCTGATAATCTCTCTGCACCCGCAAGGAACAAATTATAACTCAGTTGTAATTTGCCAATTGATTCAACACAAGCCTTTTATACATTTTGCAAGGTTTCATAAGGGCTGCCAAGAACCGATACCACAAAGAGGTGTGCTGCTGCTGAAATGACAAAGAGTTTGTGATTTCATGTCACAGTTGTCTTTGGCTTGCTCGCTGGGGTCTATTGACATCCATTTTTTTAATGCTACTTTTTGTTAATTGCAGCTGTTAAAGGGAATCTATTGCGAGATGTAATACAAGCCTCTAGTGTCCCTAGAATGTGTCTGTGACGTTTCAGATCAAAATACTCCACAGATCATTTATTTCACCATAAGCTTTACAGTTTGTGCTTCCTTGGAGACTCCGGCAGCAACAACACTGGAAAAACCTCTGGAAAACCTCACGAAAAGCACAGCGTCACAACTTTAAAAAGGGAACATATTGTTTTTAATGAGTGTACACACACCGGCACACCCATTCTGGGTCCGACAGCGTCGCCCAGCTACGACTCTGGAGGCCCAAAATCCTGACGTGCTACAAAGTGGCACTCGGATCGTTTAACATTACAGGTGTTTCCATAGCACCTAGAGCCACTTGCTTCCTGTAGCCAACAACACAATATTTATATTGTTTATGTAGCGAAGACATTCTTATGTAATCACTAGCTGCTCATAGATGTAAACATGGCGGCCTTTGAGCGGCTTACTTAGGGTGAGATCTATTCTAATAGAGCAGAGAGTGTCACCAGTCATGGGCGTGGCTTTCCCTACTGTGATGTCACTGCAGGATGAAATCTGAAGGGATTAACTGCAGCCTGTAGCCTGTAACCCCACACCCACCATTAACCCCAATTAACCCTAATTAAATTGTTAATTATTAATTATAATTATTATTATTTATAATAATTATTTTAACAGTTTTTATATATATATATATATATATACTAACACAGATCTGGGAATATAAATACATTTTAATGTTTGATTTTAAGTTACTTAAAAGTAACATTTTTGTTACTTTTATGCGTTTGTAATGTTGCTACTGCGCTAGGTTGTCTAATGTAAAATTAGAGTCCTAAAGTAAAATAACTGCTCTAATCAAAGTTCAAATTATAATTACTAATATTATTATTTAACTGTTAAGTTACATTTTTTATTATTAAGATGATGTATTGGGCATGATGGCTTGAGATCTTTGCAGTTATTGTTTACTGTCGAGATGCGGTTCGGGTGACAAATCTTTTTGACGTATATCAAAACAGGCGCAAAGGAAAGTGTGAGATAAACAAACAATTTCTGTCAGATTGCATTATGAACTCATTTTGACATCTTAACACGAACTGTTACAATTTATTAGCCGCGTAACAAAGACGGCCAGCGATGCCACGCTAACATCCAGCTCACGACACAGGCTAATTATCTCCCTTAATTGTTTGTGACCCCGCGGGTGACGTGACTTGCATACTCTCATACCGACCCAGACAACTGTGTCAGCAAACAGACCGAATATATTGAGATTCATACAGCGATTACATTTAGCTCGTTTGTGCTTTATTCATAGTTTGATTGTGTGATTCGATCTGCTTTCGTTAGCCACCCTCACATTATTCTTAGCTTTGCTGTCTCCTTCACACCCTTATTATTCTGCTGTATTGTAAGCTCAATGGCAGTGAAGTGAGCAGAGAGGCTGGGCTGTGTAAAGACATCATTTAGTTGTGCTTTTCCTCAGTGAAGCATTTGAACCTGTCTTTCAACTAATCCACAGCATTCCTGCACATCACAAATATCTCACATCCACAGTGACATCGGACAGGATTGTTTCGTTTGTAACTGCTGTGTGGGGATCCCACTGGAGAGGTTTATCTTTCACTTCTAAGACTTAATGAAGATCTTAGTTTTGTTTCATTGAGGTATTAACTGTGCCTCAGGTGTTTCTAAAATTCCTCTGGAGAAATAAAAACAGACATAGTTGAAGGCAGTTTCGGAGAGGCTAGCTTAGAACGCAAGCTAGCTTAGAACACATTACGTCAAAGCCCTCAAAGAGAGCTTATCAAAACACTCTCTGCAAAGCCACGCCTCCTCCAAAATGCATCACTGTGCTGCAGTCTGCAAATACATACATTGCCCGACAGGCAAACAGTATGTATTCAGACCGAATGCAATGATTGGATAGACATTATATTGTCCTGCACCTTCCACAGAAGACAAATATATATACATATATTTAGAACACTGTACGTAGTGATTGCTATCAGGATGTGAAGAGATTTTTAACCAGCATAACCACAAAACATTATTAGTGAAAAGAAATCACCTACCTTGCCTTTAACTAAAATGTTGGCATACATTACATAGAGCTATGAAATGAGCGTGACATCACAGATCAGACTCTGTGTGGTGTTGGATTAAACGTTTCAGTTCATTTTGAAGTCCCAGACATTTGATGGTTTTGGTGTTTTAGTAAATCTGAGGACAGATTAAAACTGTTGACACGTCTTCAGCGACGCTAGAGGAGACAGATGTGAGATTAATGGGGTAATTTTCTCAGGAGTCCTCCGCCAAATGCTTCCCTTTTGCTCTCCATTTAATCTGTTAATGTTATTAAAGAGATCTTCGAGTCAGTATTGATGAGTTTACGATCTGCATGTCCTTTTCACTCATGTAGTGGATCATTCCAATAACACTGAGTCAAATAATGTGGTAAAGACAGGACAAATCCATTCTTCTTCATTATGGCACTGTGATGTCACAGCTCTGACACTAAATCATGTGACAAATTATGAAACTGCTCATCAAGGCAGCAATAGTGTATTGTCTTCTGTTTTGTGTCTCCTCCTCTTCCTCGTTTCTGTGGGTTGTGTCTGGTGCGGTCCAGGCCGTGGGTGTTCTGTCATTGTGTGCCCACGCAGGTGAGTCAGAGCCGGACTCTCTCTCTCTCTCTCTCCCCCGCAGCACTCTCACATACAATAAAAGAGAGCTGAAAGGAAGGACAGTGATACAATCCATTAACAACACTTGTGTGCAGCTAAGTGATGTCATCGTGCTGCACATCACATTTACAAATGCAAACAGTTTACAATACTACAAATAGTTTTCACCCATCATTTTTGTTATGGACTCTTTAAATTATGGGATGTCACAATCACATCTGATTCTTATAGAGACGGGGGACGTGCATGGGAACCTATAGCTGTGACAATCCAGGGAGTTTTGCATCACTCATGTTTTAAAAATGTCCGTCCAGTGTTGTGAATGCTCTCTCACTCCTGCAGACGTGCAGCAATGATCACATCTGAAAAAGTCAAAAAGATCAGCTCGTCGTAACTTCATAACATCTCTCATGTCCTCTGAGCTTGTGTGTGTCGCCTTCCTAAATGAAATGGCTCAGGAGCACATTGTTGGAAATCCGACATAAGCGCTGGGGTCAGTGTGAAAACCCCACCCTACACACACACACACACACACA
>JAZGTJ010011184.1:0-17206 GCA_036877575.1 Botia almorhae
TGGAAACTACCATTAAACATTAAGCGTATTTGGGCCCTCAGGAGACACGGAGAGTTGGTGTGAATCAAAAACATGAAACTGTAATCATAATCATGAGTTATGAGAGTTAATGTTGACATTAACTATCAGTGTTGACAGTCCACAATTTTTACTAAACACAAATCATTTCCTACCACACTAGGAGCTATTCAAATACATAAGGCTCAACCTTTCGATTTGTGAATAAGCACATCACCTGGGTACCAGCAGCCAAGTTCCAGATTCTGGTTAACCACAACGAACACACCCTTCACTCAGTGCATTTGTGTGTGTGATGGTGGCAAGAGGCGCACCTTTTTCACATGCGTAAGGTATTGATATAGCAAAGTAAATACTGATGAATTGAAAGTAGCAATGAGTTTACCATTTCTTTTTATGTTTTAAGAGTAAAATTTGTTTGAGGTTTGTGAAAAAGTGAAGACTTCAAAATGGGATATAAAGTACTCGTCTTCTTCGTCCTAATCTTTCTAAAAGGTACAGTAAATATTTTTAATTCTCATTTAAACTTTTTTAGCAACAATTAAGTGAACATTTGTTAGTGTGATCAACAGTATTATTGTTTTCATCTTTTAAATAGATACAAAAAATCCAGCTTTTTAGTTCATTTAATAAATACTTATGTTGTTATGTAATATTTATCCGTTATAATGAAATATTTGCAGAATTCTTTAACAAAATCAATCCAAATTTTACATGGTTTTAAATAATATCATAAAACACACAGAGAGATAAATATAATGTGACAGACAGCTGTCTATTACATTGTACAGTGCTGAATGTTGTTTTTTCTCATACGCTCTTAAAAATGACAGTGCCTAAAAGGGTTTTCAAACTGATAATTTGAAAGAAACATTTTTTGTTTAGGAGAACTGGCAAAACTGAAACGAACCTGATGAATGTTTTTTCTGCGCCAGTTTTTTGTTAAATCACAGCCTAATAAATCACCATTTAAAAAAATATATAAAAGATATAAGATATATTTTTGTGATACAAAATGATGTATTGCTATTTGTGTGAGTATTGCTATTTTGTGAGACGTATTACTTACATTGCAGTGTCTAGGGTGCACATACACAAAAAACATTAATTAAAATGCTATGTCATGTGATAATGTATATTTAGAGGGGCTTCACTAAATATATGACATATTATCGACATTCTCTTTTGCGTAATTACACTGTATGACACCATCGCATACTGTACACATACTGTACAAACTTTGACACCATATTACTGTGAAAATAATTTATGTTGTAAATGAAATGTAAAATGGTAGTAATCTTCTTTGCTACTGTAACACCCTTTGAAGTGTTAACCTTTGTTATTACTGCTTGACACAAAGTGTAATCCATAAACAAACACACAAACACGCATAAACTGATTATTAGTAATTGATTTTCTGTGTCTATTTAAAAGATAAAAAACAAAATGCAAAAACCATTAGCCATTAGCATTTTGTTGCTGTTGTTAAAATTTCAGTTTTTCATGCTTTACAGTATATGCTCAAATGATATTGACTGTCTGTCTTTTCTCACTGTAGGTCTTTATGCACTGACCCTAGTTCCATCAGCAAACCCTGTACCCGTGGGCACCAACGTCACTATCAGCTTAAATGACTCGCTGCCCATTTCATTTGGGGCCTGGTTGTTTGGGCCAAGTATTTTGTTTGTGTGGTCATCAGGTGTGGTTGTCAAGGGTAGCGGCTACGTTGATGGAATCACATTTAACAGCTCTTCATATATGCTCACCTTGTCTTCTGTAAATCTAAAAAGTTCTGGCATTTATGTGGTCGAGGTTATGGGAGCGAATACCATCCGAGGAGAGGTTTATTTAGATGTTCAGGGTGAGTTAAAAATAGATCCTGTTACCTCATACCTCATTTTATGTGAGTAGGTCTTTAACATGAAACAGTAGTGAACACACTCAATATAATTAATTTCAGTTGCACATTACATAATAATTCTTCATACCAACCATATCAGATACTGAAAGAGAGCATTCACAGAAACAGTACAATGTCTGATTCACCTATGAATTTTCTATATCTCTATGGTATTTTCTAAATTATGAAAGGGATTGTTTAAAGTGTTATTTTATGACTATGACTATTTTAGTAAAAGTTTCACATGTAACATGAATTTTGTCCAACTAAAAATTCCTTTATTCAGTTTTAATGCAGCCTTTTTAAGCTTTAAAGTTCTTAAGCTTTCTTAAGCTTTTTTTCCAGCTTTAAACTTTAAAGTTGTTTTGGATCAGTAACTGAATGAAAAGGTTGAGATCTTAAGTTAATAGATGTTTTAAAATTGGCTGAGCAACACATAATCCAGATAAAGGAAGGGATGATGGGAAGAGGTAAGGTCTACTAGAAGTTTGTACTAGAACTTTCTCTGTTTACTTGCAGAACCTGTAAGCAACGTGGAGTTGAACGTAAGCAAGTCAAACCTGGTGGAGCTGAATGACAGCGTGACTTTCACCTGCTCCGCTAAGGGAACGCCGCTGTGGGTTACGTGGCAGAACGGCAGCTCTGCAGTCACAGCAGGGGAAAGAGTTGCGCTCAGTAGTGACGGACAAGTTCTCACCATTAATGCTGTGATGAGGTATGACCAAGGACCGTTCATGTGTGTTGTGGCGAACAGCATCAGTAGGCAGGAGAGTATGCAAATCAACCTCGCTGTCAACTGTGAGTATGACATTACGAAAACACCTGGGCTACTACATTATGTGTTAAATGCCTGCTTTTCCTACACAGGATGTGATGCCCTTAAAAGGCAATTAAATTCATAACCGAATTGTTTCATTTGTCTAGATGGACCCAGTAGCCTGACATTGACAGTCTCGCCAGAGAGAGTAGTGTATGTTTCAGGCACGGTTATTTATCTGTCATGCTCATCCGACTCCAAGCCATCAGCTTCTTTCTTTTGGACATACAATGATGTTCCTCTTAATGTCAGTGGACCAAATCTTACACTTATGAACACTGCCTGGAACAAAACAGGACAATACGGTTGTATTGCCTATAATGAAGTGACACTAAGATATGCTACAGTCACAAAAAACATTCGTATAGTTGGTGAGCGCACACTCAATATATGGTTTTCTGTATGTCCTCTTGTCATCACTGTTATCTGCAATAAATTATCCCCTTTGTTTATTTAGATCCAATTTCAGAAGTGGTGGTGAATCCTCAAGCAGGCTACCCAATAGAAAACATGCCATTTAGTCTAACCTGTCAAATTGTGGGGTCAATGGGCTCCATTCAGTGGATGAAGAATAGCATGTACCTGTCCTCCAATGGCATTACACTCTCCAATCAAAACTTGACCCTAAGCTTTAATCAGCTCTCAAATAATGATAATGGACAATACCAGTGTGTAGCCAGTAATGCTGTCAGCAATATGACCAGCGTGGCCTACAACCTTATGGTCAACTGTGAGTAACACAGAGTAACGTGTATATTTCCCAGACATCTATGTTTCTATTAATGTACACATGGATGCAAAGAAATTTTGAAATCAAAATTTCATTGGCAACAGTGTTGATTCTTATCATGTGAATGCAAAATATTGCACCGGTTTATGAAACAGAACGTTTAAAAAAGGTTTTTTAATCCATGTGTTTACTAGATGGTCCAAGAAATGTAGCAATCTCTGGTCAAGATGTAACTTCAGTAGGATCCAATGTGACCTTCAACTGTACTGCTGACTCTCAACCTCAGAGTCAATACAGCTGGTATTTCAAAGGCCAAAAGGTAGCAGATAGACCAGTGTATATCACTGAAGCTCTCTCAGTCAACAGTAGTGGACAGTACACCTGCATGGCCTTCAATAACATCACAGACAAAAGCAGCAATGCTTCTATGGAATTATCTGTAATTGGTGAGTTATTTCAGTGCTTAACAGCAAATGCAGTCCTAGATGACCTAAGATGAGAGAGATGAGAGTTTGCTCTAAAAAGGAAAAATTGCAACAGTCTGAACCAGAATATATGGCTGTGTCCTATGAAAAATCTCTAATGGCTGTATGTATTGTATGATGAACTTCAGTAAAGAATTCATGAAATTGCTGATCTCTCAGTTCACTTTTTTTCTGTGTGAAACTCAGTTCCTGTCAGAGCCGTCACAGTGAACCCAGACAATCAGCAACCCATCTTCAATCAGTCATTCACATTGAACTGCACGGTCAGTGGTGATGTTGCCTCCATTCAGTGGATGAAGAATGGTGTGCGTCTGTACCCCAACAGCAGAACAACTTTCTCTAGTGACAATTTAACATTCAGCTTTAACCAACTCACTTTTGATGATGGTGGACTATACCAGTGTGCAGCTAGTAACCCTGTCAGCAGCATGACCAGCCTGGTCTACAACCTTACTGTCATCTGTAAGTAACTTACTTGTAAACATAAGGCCTGTAGATGTGCAGACACTGCTTTATATAACTTTAAGTTGTGGAGTTCTGCTTATAACAGTTCCTGAAGGCACCTCGTAACTGCACATTTTGGATGTGTCATTTATTGGATAAATAATTTAAGCTTTTGAAGAGTTCTAGTGGTTAGCTGATTAGTTATATCAGGTGTGTTAGACTAGTGAGACATCAAAATATGTAGTGTTGGGGTTCCTTCAGGAACAGGATTGGAAACCAGTTGTAGTGTAATTAAAATTACAAAATTATAATTAAAAACAGTTGTAGTGTAAATAAATTAAAAAGCAGCAAGTTTTCAAATGACCCACACCAGTGAGTGATCTGTGCTTTATCTGTGTCTTTCAGATGGTCCATGGAACACAACAATCTCTGGTCCAGCTGTAGAAGCTGTAGGGTCCAATGTGACCTTCAGCTGTTCTGCACATTCTTACCCTCCCAGTCAATATAGCTGGTTCTTCAATGGTTTAAAGGTGGCAGATGGTTCAGTCTATGTGATGAGCGCTCTCACAATAAACAACAGAGGACAGTACATGTGCATGGCCTTCAATAATGTCACAAGGAGCAGCAATAATGCTTCAGTGGAATTAACTATTATTAGTAAGTTCTAGAGAAGCTAGCAATAGCAACCTAGCTTTAAAAGCATAAGATCCCACCCTCTTTTCAGAGCTCTCCAAAGCCACGCCTCCTTTAACACATGAATGCTTACATAGTTTGACAGGCAAGTAGGACAATCTATGATTGCATTCAGATCGAATGCACTGATTGGATGAACATTTTAAGACCCTACGCCTTCCACAGAAGATACTTAGTGATTGCTATCAATATGTGAAGTAACTTTTAATCAGGGCAACAAAAAATGTTTCTGTAAAAAAATCACCTACCCTGCCTTTAAGACCTTTACAAATATGCATCTTAGTAATAGTTTGTCAGTTCTGATGTTGAAGTGTTTTTTTGTCTTTTGTCTGTGCCTCTTTATGTCTGAATTCCAGTTCCTATCAGTGACATTATGGTCAGCACAGGCAACAATCAGGAACCAGTCTTCAATCAGTCATTCACATTGAACTGCAATGTCAGTGGTGATGTTGCCTCCATTCAGTGGATGAAGAATGGTGTGCGTCTGTACCCCAACAACAGAACAACTTTCTCCAGTGACAATTTAACATTCAGCTTTAACCAACTCACTTTTGATGATGATGGACTATACCAGTGTGCAGCTAGTAACCCTGTCAGCAACATGACCAGCCTGGCCTACTACCTTACGGTCAACTGTGAGTAACAAAACTTTAAACATTAGACCTCTATATATGTAAACATCACTGCTTTCTAGAACTGACAAAGTTGCTGAGTCCTTCTTACAGCATAGTTATGGTTTAATTAGTTGAAAAGTCCTCAGTATGTTGAAAACACTCTTATTAAATCAGGGAAGTAAGTGATCTATGTTTTATCTGTTTGTTTCAGATGGTCCATGGAACACAATAATCTCTGGTCCAGCTGTAGTAGCTGTAGGGTCCAATGTGACCTTTAACTGTTCTGCAATTTCCTACCCTCCCAGTCAATACAGCTGGTATTTTGGCGGTTTAAAGGTGACAGATGGTTCGGTCTATGTGATGAGAGATCTCACAATAAGCAACAGAGGACAGTACACGTGCATGGCCTTTAATAACATCACAAGGAGCAGCAATAATGCTTCAGTGGAATTATCTGTATTCAGTGAGTTGTTAAATTTTATATGACCTTAACAAAATATGTAACTTATTGATAGTTTGTCAATTCCATTGACCTTTTGAGGTTTTTAGATGGAAACATCAGGAATTCCTTAAACCTGTCTGAATCCTCTTTGCTGTCTAAATTCCAGATTCAATCAGCAATGTTACAGTGAACCCAGTCAATCAGCAACCAGCCTTTGATCAGTCATTCACATTGAACTGCAATGTCAGTGGTGATGTTGCCTCCGTTCAGTGGATGAAGAATGGTGTGCAACTGTACCCCAACAACAGGACAACGTTCTCCAGTGACAATTTAACATTCAGCTTCAACCAACTGACTGTCAGTGATAATGGACTATACCAGTGTGCAGCTCGTAACCCTGTCAGCAGCATGACCAGCCTGGCCTACAACCTTACTGTCATCTGTAAGTAACAAAACTTACTTGTAAACATTAGGCCTTTAGATTTACTACAACATATATGCATTTGGCAGACGCTTTTATCCAAAGTGATTTACAGTGCTTGAGGTTCTATACAGGCTATACAGTTTTTTAGGTATAGATTTTATCAGTAGGTGTGTTACCAGGAATCCACAACCAACTAAGTTACAGGAATGCAGAAGTCTAGATATGTCAACATTATTGTTTTCTAGAACTTCCTAGAAGTTGTCGAGTTCTGCTTACTAAAGAGTTTTGGCATATGGTTTAAAAACAACAAGTCTTCCAATAACTCAAACCAGTGAATGATCTGTGCTTTATCTGTCTTTCAGATGGTCCATGGAACACAATAATCTCTGGTCCAGCTGTAGGAGCTGTAGGGTCCAATGTGACCTTCAGCTGTTATGCAAGTTCTTACCCTCCCAGTCAATACAGCTGGTTTTTTGGCGGTTTAAAGGTGACAGATGGTTCGGTCTATGTGATGAGAGATCTCACAATAAACAACAGTGGACAGTACACGTGCATGGCCTTCAATAACATCACAAGAAGCAGCAATAATGCTTCTATGGAATTAACTGTATTCTGTGAGTTGTTAAATTAAAATGCTTTCACAAAATATGTAATTGACTTTTAGAGATTTTTAAATGGAAACATCAAAGTTTTCTTAAATCTGCCTGAATATTCTTCTTTGTCTGAATTCCAGATCCGATCAGCGCTGTTACAGTAAACACAGGAAATCAGCAACCAGTCTATAATAAGGTATTTAATCTAACCTGCAATGTCAGTGGAGATGTTTTCTCCATTCAGTGGATGAAGAATCGTGTGCAGCTGTACCCCAACAACGGGATTACATACTACAATAACAACTCAACCTTGAGCTTTAATCAACTCACTCGCGAAGATGACGGGGAATACCAGTGTGCAGCTTATAACCCTGTCAGCAATATGAACAGCCTGGGTTATAGCTTAACAGTCAACTGTAAGTAACAGATCTTTTTGTAACATTCCTGTCTAACTTAAGCTATGTCCATGAAACCTAATGTCACATTTTTGGAAGTTTGTTTTGTTGTCTGTTAGAAACGTATTTAGAGTGAGTATAAAACACCCATGTTTATATACAGTAACAAAATAAGCATGACATATTTCAGATGGTCCATGGAGCACAACAATCACTGGTCCAAGCGGGGCGGAGACGGGGTCCAATGTGACCTTCAACTGTTCTGCTCTCTCTCATCCTCAAAGTCTATACAGCTGGTTCTTCAATGGCTCACAGGTGGCCAGCAGCTCACTCTATGTGATTGAAAATATCACTCTAAACAATACAGGAGAGTTTACCTGCCTGGCTTTCAATAACATCACAGGCAACACCAATATTGGCAAATGGAAATTTACCGTATATGGTAAGCTGTAACTTGTGTTACTGTAAGCTAAGTTGTGTCTGCATTTTTTGGCCTAGAATACTTTTTCCAGTCATGTTGTTTAAAACACATCACTTTGTTCCGTGTTCTTAAAATGTGTTCTTTAAAAGTCAAGGTTTTGAAATGTTACAGATTTACAAATATTATTTTCAGTATTTACAGTGTTTTAATTGTTCAGATTTTCCATTGCAATTCAAAAGGCTTCTTTAGAGGAATTTTTAACAGTTGTCATATTGTGATAAGCACCATTAATTGGGTAACTTTCTGTATTGTGTACTCAGAGAAGATCTCCTCCGTCCATGTGGTCTCCAATCCACTTATCCCACAGGCTTCTGAAAACCTGCAGCTCATGTGTCATGTAGATGGGCCCTACGACCGCCTTTACTGGCTGAGAAACAATAAAACTCTACAGCAATCTGACAGAGTTAAATTCACAGATGATAATGCTACGGTAAACTTCACACCTCTGCGGACCGTTGACAATGGCTATTACCAGTGTGTGGCCACAAACATATTCAGACCTCATGAGAGTCAACCATACGGTCTTGTGGCCAGCTGTGAGTAACATTCTTCCCTCACAATAAAAGAACACAAGCGTGTCCTAATTTGTCACAAAAACTTATGTATGCAAATATGCATGAATAAAATAAAACACCAAATATGCTTAAACCTGACGTGCAAGACTCCTAACACTTTCTCTGTATCTTTATTGTGTAGTTGGACCATTAAATGTGCAGATCTTGGTAAAACCAGGGTATATGACTACCCTCACATGTAAAGCCGAATCCCAGCCTCCAGCTGTGTATCAGTGGAGTATCGACAACGTCATAATGGTAAATACATCTTCTATAAACGTTTCCCTAACCTCTATCCTGAACAACAATTTTACCTGCATGGCCAGAAACCCCTTGACCAATGTGACAGTCTACACCAGCCATTTCATCAACGGTGAGCATTATCCCAAACTAACACGAAGCCATAAATATATGCATTGGTAATTTCTTTCTGTTTTCTGTATGTAGGTGTAGTCTAATACTAGATTATGTCTGTCTTGTATAGAACCTGATGCTGCTGTTAGTGTTCATTCGAGCATGATGTTGACTGCCCTCCTTGCACTTCTCCTGATCACGATGAATGAATGTCTGTAATAGAGATACTAATATAAGGCCTGTATGAAGATTGACTGTCTGAAGGATGGTTAGGTATAGGTAAATGTATCTTGAAGGAATATCTTTAAAAAGCACAAAGATTCTAGACGTTTTCTTGGTGGTGGTGAGGGATCTCAGTTGATTGTCCAGATGATCTTAAATAATTTGAGCACTTTAGTACATTACATAAAGGCATTTCTGTATTACAAGCTGAGCGTGCATTCATGGACTAGAATGGCTTAGAAACTTTTGGCAGCACTGTACTACTTTATTTGCCTATATATTTTTATTAATTTACTATGTGCTATATTTATTGCTATCATTAATTAACACTACTGTCTATGTAAGATGAAATATTTGTAGCTCTGAGTTTTAAATATAATGATATCATTCTAGGCAAGCTATTATGCACTAAAATTAGAAACAATCTTAAAACTTAGATCTCAATTACTTGACTATTTGTTTTCAAAAATATTTGTAATGTTGTTTCACTGTGTGATTAGTTCTAAAAACATTTAACCCAAATGTAAGTTATTTAAACAATTTAAAGACCAAAATGTGAAATGTTGTATTTTCTTTATTAAACTAAATAAAAGCTAATTAATCCAAGCAAATGCTATTTCTATGCTATTTTATTACTGGTAAACATACTTACACCTTTCTTTCTAAACGTTTGTAATAAAAAGTTAGATAGAATAAATGTCACAATAATAGATACAAAATAAGTCCATTATTATGATACTTAATGTATATATAGTGTAAAAAGGAAGGTATGTAAAACTGCAGCTAAAGATGTTTGCCTTGAGACTGTGAGAGCAGGAGAGCAGCAGGAGTTAAATTGGGGTACTGATGCCTCTGTTGCCTTTCTTCCTGTTTTGTCCACGAAACAGCTGTTGGCATTTTTTAAATGACCAAATCCCTTTCTGTGTGCACAATTTTCTCTGATTGTCACTCAGAAATGCTGAAAATATGAAAAAATAAACAGGATTTATTATGTCTAATAGCCAGGAAAGTTAGCAACCTATCCACTTTTTCCTTTTCTCAAAAAAGAGCGTAAACAGGTTGCATGACTCACTGTGTTGAGATGGCAGCGCACAGGCACAGTTTTGCTTCGGACCATTCCTTCTCTCTATAGACAACAACACATCCATCAAAATGACAGGATTTCCTCTTTAAACATTATAAATACAGTAATGTAGATCATTATATATTGGTAGTACAAGACATATTTTGGGAATTGTGAACTGTAACTGCCAATCTGTTATTACTTACCAATGCAGTTACATGACCTGCCCTGGTTCCTGGACATCAGGGTCTCACCCTTATTGTCTGAATCTCCCTGTTGAGGTTGAGCTGTAGCAAGGACGTACAGTCACCACAAATTTACATATTTACATATTTATTACATATTTATTTGTGATTAGAAAGGTTTACCTATATAGTCATGGTCTGTTGTGATAAATTAAACACAAAACTTTAAGTGATGTAAAATAATAGGAAAACCTGTTAGTCTGCTTCTATTATTGAGTGCTGTAAACATACAGCTGGTTTGCTTGGTAACCCCTACAAGGACAATAAACTAACACAAAAAGTGCAAAATAAGGGAGAAGATGGCAAAACAATTGTTTCATTATATAATACATATAAACAAGTCTATAAAACAAATATATATTAATATATTGCTATAGGAATACATGGTTTAGTATCATTACTGATAATAATACTGAAATAAACACTTTTTCAGTCTCTTTTCATAAAAACTAAATCCTATTTTTATTAACGCATAACATATATACCACATAACCTAACCTAAACTAACACATGAACATAAATAAACATAGAGTAATAACAAACGTAACAAATATGTAACATAGATTTACCATTTACCATCATTAAAAAAAATACCTTGACAGTGGACATTAGTGGCGATCACAAAAACACAGGCCAGCAGAAGTACCTGGAACTTCATCTCTGTTATCAGCAATTTGAAAATGAGAAACAAAAGCTAAACAAAACCTTTAAAGTCTTATATAAAGGACTGTTGCTTTACAAGAGGACTCTGTCAGGCTCTATATTCAAATCTGGGTTATACTAGACTATTTATATGGCAAAGCTCTGATTTCTGGATGTCAAAACTATGTCCAGTTATGCCCCAACTTGCTGGGCAGAATTTTAGAAGGTAAGTGTGAATGAAATGTTGACAGTATATCTCGTTTGCCTGGAACTGCCAAGCTCTGTGATGGGGGTAGCATGCAATTTGGAAAAGAAAGCTATTGTTTTCCTGAATCTCCATGTCTCTGTTTTAATTCCAACTCTGCTGACCTCTGATAGGAAATCTTTTGAATTCGTACCGTGTTACGTTTATAATAAAGTTCAATCAGAGATTTTTTTTTTAAATCTGTTTGGCCCTGAACCAAATGGTCCACAGTGGAACCTGCATGCTTTTTAAAGGTTCATATTTCACTACACCTCACAACTACCAAACATTATTTAACACTAAAGCACAAAAGCCATGAAAGAAATGTGATAGATGATCTTGTAGACCTCAAGCACACCTGGGTGACATACATAACAAGGAAAAAATTTCTTTGATGGTTAAATAACATCAAGCGTGTTTTCCCGTAATAAATCTTGTATTCATGGAGATCTGTTAACCTGAAAAACAAAAAGCTGGTCTGACTGCAAGCAATGTGAAGAAACGTTTCACGCCTGAACATCAGTATTCACATATAACTTTAAAACTACATTCAAAATATCTTCTTTAAAGTCACAATGTAATCAAAATTTACTATTCTTATTTTTTTATGGAACATTGTATCATAAATGATTAATCCAAATACATATTTTTTTATAAAAACAACATTTCTCTTGATGACATGTCTCTCCCCGAGGGCAGGACTATATTGACTGTCCAGTGGCCAGGCAGTGTCTATCCCTCAAACATTCAACAATCCAATCAATTCCTGAAGAACAAAATTAATTTTCCTGTCCTACGTCTTATTCTTGCGTAATTGTCAGTATAAAGAAAAACACCATTCTGTTTCATGGTGACTTTATATTTAAGTATTTAAATACATAATACAACAAAGATATACATTATACAACAAGATTAGACCTTTAAGTAGGCATATTGGTATAAATGTTTATCTCTTTGACTATTTGTAGACCATTTTATAGATCCTATACTTCTATTTCAATACAATTTCAATATAGATGATGAATTACTCTAAATCAACCTTTAACGTGTTGACAGAAAGACATTTCAAGTTAGTTTTGAAAAGAGGGTTGTCTTAAACCTCACTGATGTACAGACGTAACTGTAATAACATCTTTATCTGTCTAAAATCACTCAAGCTCAGCTATCATGAGTCATCTGAACCTGAGACTTCATTGTGTACATCATAACATGCCCAGCCGAGTGTTTTCTGATGCTTATCTGCCCAATGGTGCCATGACTCCAACAGTATTTGTGCAGTGACAACAACAGCGATCGGCTCACCTCTACTCATACTGCTCACGGAAACATGTTGGCCTACCTCTGACCTTCAAATTTTCCTGAATATCACATTTCTGAATATGTAAATCTATCGAATTAAACAATGTCAGTATGTTAGACTGCTTTATCAATGATAAGACCAACATTTTTTTATGGATTGAAGTGAATTGGATTATAAAGGATTATTGTATTAATAAACAATGAAAGAAAGTTTAAAATAATTACCAAAATAAACCAGTTTCTTAGGTTTTATTCCACTATTGTGACATGAGATACTTTAGAATGTAGCAAAGTTGATCACAGCACAGGAATATACTTTCATATTACATTGACTTAAAGCCTTAATGCAATTTTTTATAACCATCATTGAATTACTGCAAGATGACCGTGTTTACAAGCACCCTTAACGAGACAAGGCAAGTATGAATACAAACACCGGGACAAAAAGCAGAGAAACCACATACAGCAGCATATAACAATACATGTAATATTTGGAAATAATAGCTGGAAACTATAAAAATAGTGATCATCTCCTTACAATTCAATTTCCCTGCTTCGTAGAAATTAAATACAGATCTAACTTAATATCAGCCTTGCACAGGCTACTCAAGCTCACTCTTTGACTTTGGTCACAAGATGTTTTAGTATTTAATTCACATAGCATAAAACTGTAGATACCCCTGGTGCATTTAAGGTAATTTATCTTCTGACAATTAAAGTGAACAGCTCACCACACACAGAACAAAACACAACATTAAGTAAGCAAAGAACAAACACAAACCAGACATATAAGGAAACTAATCTGTTCCAAAAATAAAGTACAAAATGACGTATATAGACACTGTAAATCAATGTTCAAAACATCATACTGAGGCAAGGCAAGTAACCTTGAAGCATCTACCTAGTTCTTAGAAAAGATCTTATGGGAAGGTACTACGAAGGCGCAGTAATTAAGAAGTGAACCCATGTTGTTCTTTTCAGGAAATTATTCAGTATTTCACAATATCTGTTGAGCATGAAGTCTATGTAGAATGCTTTTTTTAGTTCTGTTTCCTACACAAAGATGAAAAGAATTTTTTTGTAATTCAAACCACCACACAAGCATGTAGCCCTTATGTACATTTCACCAACCATTACCGCTCAGCTGTTGTAGAGATCATCATTAAACTACAATATATCAGGCTTGGCTATAGCAGTCCTTTTAATGTATGTGCAGGGCTTTGGACTAACTATTTTGCATATAGAGGTGACCCAAGGCCCATTTTTAGTAATATAAAGAATGTTGTGTACTGATGAAAAGCATGTGACACTGAGTCTATTAAAAGAGTCATAAATTTCCTGAGGGTGTTTTCACATGGGCTCTGTGTAGTATACAGGCTGTGATAACACTCCAAGAAAGGGTGGTTACTTTGTATATAATTTGTATTTGTGTTCAGGGAGTCTATTTATCCAACAGGGACTTGACGCGCTCATGTAAGGGTTGGCACACCCTCTGGTAGGCGTGTGACGTGAGATGCAGATAATCATACATCTCCTGATGGGAGATGGAACCATCTGACTGAACAAAACCAGGATCCACATCCAAGAATGAGACATGAGACAGGGATGCTACCTCAGTCCGCACAAGAGCGTTCACACTCGCATTACGCTCCCGCAGTGGATTTGGATTCTTACCTCTCGGCAGCACACCCTAGTAGTGAATTAAAAAGGAGTACAGTAAATTATTACCCATTTCTCTGCAGATCAAATTATTACATCCAAGAACAGCAAAATAGCAAAAATGGACAGTGATGATGTCAAGCAGGGTTGATGTGACAGAGGGGCAGAAGCTGAGATAACTCACCAAAACAATAGTGTGAGCATGGGGCAGCTTCTTATGGATCACACTGACGATAGCCATGATGCCTCCACAGATCTGTTCTGGGGTGTGACCATGATTATTAGTGCCAACCCATAACACTACCACCTGTATACAGACAAAACGTATGAAAAAGATTTTCATATAGAACACCTTGCAACAAGAGTATTGTACATTTGATGCACTGATTTTTTTTCTCAGTTGACTAAACAAACGTTGTCATTTTTTACGTCACATCGTAAAAACTAGAAACAAACACAGAGAACATATTCAACAGCTCCTGTTTATATGTTCATCATGTAAACACCATGATCCTGTTTATCATGGTTCCTTTGTTTAACTTAGTTTAACCAAAAAAAGTTTAACTACGTTGATGAGTAAATTATTATGTCAGTGTGTCATATGTGTCAGTGTGTAATACTACAAATTATAAATTAATTCCCCAAAGTGACTCACTGTACCTACAAATTGTAGGTTTCTACTACTCACTAAGCCACACCACCCGCATGATTGTAAGTAAGAACAATTTAATAACTGATGAGTAATATTCTTAAGTGATTTACTGTACCTTTGGGCTAATGTGGTCCAGTTCTCCACTGCTGAGTCTCCACAGTACATGCTGTGTAGCATCTCCTCCAATCCCAAAGTTCAGCGTATGAAGAGGAGAAAACAGTTTGCGCCAAATCTACCAAAAAGAAACATATAAAAGTAAAATTTTACATAACTTAAAGCCTAACGCATACGTGTACAGCCCTTGTTAATAATGAATGATGCAGACTGTGCTGAACCTCAAACTCATGGAGAAGCTGGACAAGTGAATCTCCAACAAACAGCACATCAGGCTCTTTTCCTTTACTGTCTGACACAAAGCGATTGTGCTGCAAGAATTAAAAACACATAAAAAGTATTATTAACTATTAACTGACTATTATTGGCAATTATATAATCGCAATAAACTAATTACATCATTAGTACAAAAGACATAGAAAACACATAAAACAGCAATTATTTAAGCACAAAACATCAATGTTGCATAAAATATAATTAGACAGAACACCATTGACATCCATCGACCATCTCCCTGTGTGTCCTGACAGGGGGTGGGTGTGGCTGCAGGATTAGAATCTCCACTCATTATTTTCTGAGAAAAAGACATACAGTAACACTTTGAAAGCAGACAGAAATGATATATTAGTCTAATAGATAGTCTAATGTTAAATATGGATCCTCATTTTGTACCAGAGATCATTTGAAATTTCAAATAACTTGGAATTTGAATGGAACATTACTCATTGGAGTCTAATGACCGTTTGACAAACTACATTTGGGTAATCTTATGTACTTTATATTGTATGTATTCGTCTATTTTATAGTCTAATCCATTGTTACATGTTGTGTTCATTCATAAGAAAAGTCAAACGTTACATGCTTTTTCACTGCAAGCAAGATTGCATTGGAGCAGCTAATCTCACAAACTGAGCCATAGAAATTAAACGTTTACGAATAATTAATGGTTTGACGTCTTGCATAATTTGAAAAATCATTTATAAAAGACCACCAACGTTAGTTTGAGTGCTCCCAACTAAACAGCTCACATGGCTAATGTAGCACTTAGCATATAGTCCTCCCATTTAGAACACCGCAAGACGAGTTAAAATAGTATTATATTTATGTATATACATACTTATAATATTTAAAAAATATTCTATTCATAATAACCTAGAAATTGTTAATATGGATACCAATAAACGTAAGCAGCAGAATTCTGTGGTAAATCAGTCAGCCAGTGGTCAGCTGCAAACCCCGGAAGTTGGAACGCCGAACCAGACATAACCGACAGATTGCCGAGTAAGTCCACCTAAAACTACATTAAAACGTTACAAACGCGAAAAAGGCACAACATCCTTATCGGTTTGTCTTCTGTTTCGTTGTTTAAATACATCTAAATTATATTTTAATAGTTTCATAATAACTCAAAGGGTTTTATTTATTCTTTATTGGTACAAGTTGGAGATTTGCGTTTGGAGCATGTTGCTAGGTAACGGAACGGAAAAAATTGACTCCCGTGCAAGTGTTTGAATTAAAAGACAGAACATTTGCAAACATTTTAATTACATACTTATTTCATTTGATGACTTGACAACGAACAAAGGCATTTCATTTACAGGTATGACATTTGACATAATTTGAAAGGCACATTATTTAAGGTATGTCCAAACTGATCTTATGTTGCTATCCGTAACTTTTGCCTCTCTACCGCCATCTCTGTTTGAAACATGACAAATGCAGGGTACTCACGGTGTTATTTTCTTAACGTGGATGACAAGTGTCAATTCTAAACATATGCTATAATAACAAGCTACAAACGCTGTACCATCTAAAGTACTATAGTAATATAGTAGCCGGATCTTCTTTCTGTTCGCAAAATCGTACTCGGCAGCTGAAATTGTAAATCACTATTTCAACCTTGCGAAGTGGAATAAGACACAGAGATCGTGTTAAACACTGAACTTTCATGTACTTGTTCAATAACTGATTAAGTTACGGATTGCAACTTTAAAAGTGCTTAGTATAACACATGAAATTACTTTTATTTTCATTTAAATTTTACTAGACATTATGTACAAGTACTAAGAAGTACCTTTACTACAAGTACTAAGAATACACTCATCTTATAACTTTACAC
>JAZGTJ010011185.1:0-17205 GCA_036877575.1 Botia almorhae
GCCTTGATGATTGTTACAAGATGACCTGGCTCAGCATGCCTCCATAATGGCACCTCAGCAGTGTGGTTGCTTAGCGGTGGAGAAACAATGATGGGCGGGTTGTCATTTTCATCTAGTACAGTGAGCAGAACGGTGGCATTGCTACTCAGAGAAACTGGGCTACCACCATCTTTTGCCTGCACGGTAAACGAAAGGCGGCCTACTTCCTCACGATCAAAGCTTCGCAGGGCGTACACAGCCCCATTGGATGGGTCAATGGTCACATATGTTGAAATGGAGCTGCCTTGGACCTGGCTCTCCACAATGGAGTAGGTCACCTGACCATTTGGGCCCAAATCTGGATCAGTGGCCACCACTGAGGTCAGATACGCCCCGGGTGAATTGTTTTCGGACTTGAAGATTTCATACCGGCTCTTTTCAAATCGTGGAGGGTTGTCATTCTCATCCTGAACCTGCACTGTAAAGTGCTTGATGGTGGATAGACTTGGTGAACCACGGTCTTCAGCGATCACTGTCAGGCTGTATTCAGAGCGTTTCTCACGGTCCAGAGACACATTAGTCAGAATCATATAGTTATTCTCGTAGGTCTTCTGCAGGCGAAAATGCCCGTGGCCATGGAGACGGCACACAACCTCCCCATTTACACCTGAGTCAAGGTCATCCACCCGCACTAATGCAATAAAAGTATCAACAGGGGATGCCTCTGAGATGTAGGCCACCTCCTCTTTGCCCTGAGTCATAAGGTTGATGTTGATTTTTGGCTTGTTGTCGTTCACATCAACCACTTTGATGATTATCTTACAGTGGCCTGGAATGGAGTTTGGTCCCATATCCTGAGCCTGGACATCTATTTCATATGAAGAAGTGGTTTCATAGTCAACTTTCTTGATCAGGGTGATGTGGCCATTATCTGGGTTAATTTTAAAGGTCTCTAAGATTTTTGGAGGCACGTGACTGCTGAATGAGTACACTATTTTGCCATTATTGCCTTCATCCGGGTCTGTGGCATTCAAATCTACCAGTAGGGTTCCCAGTGGTGAATTTTCCAGTAGGTTGACCACATAAGCCTGCTCATCAAACGTTGGGCTATTATCGTTGGAATCAGATATGCTGATTTTGAGCAGAGTTGAGCCAGATTTCGGCGGCACGCCAGAGTCAGAGGCAGTGAGCTGCAGCTGGTAGCTGGACTGTGTTTCCCTGTCCAGTTCTCTCATCACAACGAGGTCTGCGTACTTAGCGCCATCCGTCCGCGTCCTGATATCGATTTTGAAAAAGTTATTCCGTGTGAGCGAGTACGTGTGCAGCGCGTTTTCCCCGACATCTGGGTCTAACGCGCTATCCAAAGGGAAGCGCGTTCCCACCGATGCGCTCTCTGATATCTCAATGGGGATGATGGCGCGAGAGAATTGCGGAGCATTGTCGTTAATGTCCAAAACTTCCACCTGAACATGAAACAGCTGGAGGTATTCCGTGGGAAGTGTGATCACGTCGAACTCGATAGTGCAGTTTAAGTTTTTCTCGCAGAGCTTTTCCCGGTCAATTTTGGTTCCGATGCTGATCTCGCCGTCCTCCTCGCGCACGGAGAGTAGTGGGGTGCTGCCCCTCTGCATCGCGCGGAACAGCGGGGACACGGAGCTCGGTAGTTTGGATAAAACGCTGGCTACGTCCTCTTTAAGTCTGGTGATCACGGTGCCAACTCTTTGTTCCTCTAAAACTTTATATTTCAAAGTTTTACCCGAGACATTGTTTACCACGACCGCCAAAAGTATAAGTTTCAGGAGCGTTTTGCAAAGCAGCACATTCCTGGAGTGTTTAGTTGTTCCCATCTTTGCAAAGTACTTATTCCACACAGAAAGACAGCTGCCTGGGGAGTTATTCGGTTAAAATTAAACCATGTTAAATCCACAGATTTTATCGCCTCCTGTTTTGATGCTGTGCATAGATGTAAAGCAAAATGCATATAGGGCCGAGGAATCAGCACTCTTGCGTGTCCTCAGGGCCTCGGACAAAGCATCAGGACTCCGATGCGGTATTGCAGCCGTAGACTGATCTGCTGCACACATCCACTTTCCTCCTGTTCGACTGTCTGTGTGTGAGTTGGTGCGCGTGTATGTGGGAGGCGCAACTCCTTGTGTGTGTGTGTGCGCGCGCTCTGAGAACAGTGACTGGCCCCTTACAGCCCACCTCAGACTGTGGCCCCCACCCTCTCCAAAATACATCCAGCTTCCCCTCCTCGTCCCACGGCTGTACACCCCAGAAAAGGAAAAGGCGACAGAATGTAGGAAATAGGAGCAGTAATTGAGGTGGAGCTGGCGAGCAGATCCCGTCACGAGATGGGCAGAAGTGTGCCGTAACAATAGAAAAAAGAAACAATAATTAAAGACCAACGTTTCTCGTGTCAGGCCGGCACACTTTGGGTTATTTCCACCATAGTGTCAGTGTCTCAAACGTTTAATGCAAACAAGAAGTGCTGCAGGTTCAAAACACTGACTCAGTGCACAAATGAAACTAGCTGTAATGGCATAATCTTGAGTATATAAAAAATGTTTCATCCTTATACAGAACTGCACTAAACGCTTTAAAACAATCAAATAAATGCAACTTTGTAATGTGTTGGACTTTGTGTTTAACTTCTTGTCTTGCAACATTCATGTTTTATGTAAACAGACCCCATTAAGTGAACGCTAGCTCAAATGTGGAAAGAGTAGGAATTTATTAACTTATACAATGATCTTTATTACTGAGACTTAAACACAACTAATATTTCTATAATGAAAACTAAACTGTACGGCATTTGGGCGCACTCTGCGTGTCTCACTGGAGGAGTCTGCGCGCTTGGTGAATCGCGTTTGGTGAAAAGGATTCCCCAGCCTCCGTTAACCAGCAGTCAATATGATTTCTCACAGAGTTCACACTCTGCCCCCCACCACAATGCCACTTTACGACTCACATCTCCTATTCTGCGTCATTAGCATCATTATGCTCAGTCGCCCCTCACACAAAAAGCAAACATGCGCTTCTGGAAGTTTCACCACCATCTGGTTCGAACGTCTTAAAACCCAAACCAGTAATTACATAAGTAAGTCCAAAGAGAAACACCTACATTTTCGTCTCAAACAGCATTTTGCTGGTGGTTTTGATTATATAAATTCCATTCAAATACTTTGTCTATTACGCATCTTAACCATATGGGCATTGTTACACTTATTTTTAAATTTATTATTTGTTATAATATATATGTATATATGTGTTAATTATTACGTTTTACGCGTTCGTCTAAAACGTAACATGTCTAATTTCACTTTGCACAGTTTAAACAAAATGTGTTGCATGGAGATATACCGTGAGACTGCATTGAAATTCATGTGACCTGTGGCAGTCCATCTGTTGTCGGCTGGAGCTGGGCTTTTCAAATCTGATCAAACAGTTACGACTTGTTTGTGTTTCGTAATGTCGTTAGAATATAACCTATATGTATATAGCCTATATAGATGCGTTAAGATACGCAGTTACTGATTGCTCACAAACTTTAGTGTGGAGACACCTTTGACTAGACAGTAAGGTTTATCCGCATGCAGCAAAAGATGCAGCACGTGCCCAAGCAGATGCTCATGTGAACCATGTAAAAATATTGCATATGTTTTCTTGTAGAATTAAGCGATTATATCTAGAAAGAATTCTATATGGGGATGTTATGCAAAAAGAAATATATCGACCAATACGCGCGACTTTGCTCACTCATACTTCAGACTATTGTCGTTCTCTACACTTCTTTTAAAGACTTGGTTTATATTTCTTTGTTTGCAAAGTGACCAGTATTGAACTGTACTTAGGCCATAATCAAGCAAATAGTTTTACAACACTATCTCAATTAAGAATATATGGCCTACAATATGAGCGGGTGTTGAAATCTGGCGGCGTCATATGTTCACATCAGATGGCTTTTTTGTGGACAGGCAGATTTGCGCTGCATTTTCAAGCTGTGGTCGTAAAGTCACCCCGAGCTGGAGGGGATGAGAGGGAGGGGCGTGGGGGAATTAACTTTGTCATTGAAATGAAAAGGATCACGCACACAATGAAGCGTGGCAGGTGGGACGTCACAATACGCATAAGGGTTGTGGAAACCGGCGGGGAAGCAGAGCGCGCACCCCTCACCAAATGATGCGCGGAGGGGGAAGGGAATCACGGCGGAATGCTCCGGCAACTCGGGTCGAGAGGGCGCCGTGTGTGTTTGTAAAGGCACGCGAGCATCTGCCGCCTGTGTGGCAATTCATCTCCCCTCCTCCTTATTTCTCATATCTTCCTTTCTTTGCTCTTAAATCGACCCCTTCCGTATTTCACCTCCTCTGCCCGCTGCTTTTCTCTGCGTTTTGGCTCGTGACAAGAGGCAGCCAGATCACATGCATTCGGCGTGCGTCCTTAATGAAACCGTTATTATTGCTTGTTTTACATTGAGGGGGTTTGCGTTCAAAGGCGAGTTTGGGTTTTCACGCGTGCATATGTGCAGAAGCGATAAATCCCTCGCTCGACAGGACCCACGTTCTCGAGACATTAGGTGCGCACACGTGCGTTTGTTTTTAGAGTTTCCTGTTCTCAATAATATGCACTTTCTGTTTATAGTGGAGGCAGATTTATTTCTTCCATATGAGTCATGGAGAAAAAGCTCCCCTCCCACAACCTCAGCGCTGGCTGAAGTTGTTCCTTTACTCAAACGTTTTGTTTATCTTGCTTAACTATTAACAACTGAAGGCATTTCAATTTGTTTGCTCTGGTTTCTGCACTACCTTGTGTGGCAGGAATGCACTGTCAGCATTTGTTTTTAGTTAATCCTGATTTGTGTATGTGTTTGATAAGCTTATAATTAGCCCTTGTTATTGCTAAGCTTGTAAATGTGCATCAGATGCTGCTCTATATATGATTGTTACATAAGTATGTATAATTCTATTCTCTACTGCCTGAGTTTCCTGTTACCCACCATGCTTGCATTTTGTCTGCAGTGTGTACTTGCTGTGTGAGGCATATTCATCCCTTTATGTGTTCATCCAAAGTTAAATGTTTGGAGGTCTGATACCTGACATATTCCATTTCCTATGAATCAGTCACTATAGCAATTGTAAATTGTATTAAATCACAGTATATGTCCCCAAAATGCCTCTAAGGACATTTTCTTATCTCTTACTTTTGACATATTCTGCAATTAGTTAAAAAACAAGTATATATCAGGGGAAAGTAGGTTAACAAAGACACCAGACGTTTGATGCTCAGTGTAACCCAGCTCACATTTACAAGCCATAACATAAAGACCCAGAGCATGAATGTCTGGTTCTCTGATTTTTTCCTGAAATGACAGAACAAGTGTGTGCCTGTACAACAGTCTGATTCCAGTACGTCTGGCAGCTGTTGCTTTGTCATCTGATCGCTTGTTTTTGTAGCCGGATGATTCCTTGCTTCAGTCTAGCGTACCGCTAGCCAGCGCCTATCTTATATCGCTGTTCTTCTTCTTCTGTGTTTGCTTTGCTCTCATTTCTGT
Source organism: Botia almorhae (assembly GCA_036877575.1). NCBI lineage: Eukaryota > Metazoa > Chordata > Actinopteri > Cypriniformes > Botiidae > Botia > Botia almorhae. Next base: position 5,531 of record JAZGTJ010011185.1, read on the forward strand.
TTTTATTTCAGAGTTCACAACACTCCAACACAACTCTGTTTTTGATGTTCATAGCTCGGTTAGCTTGAACCGGTTATCAGATTTCAAGAAGACGGCATTGCGCTTTTTTCTTTTTTCTCTTTGTTTTGGGAGCTGTGTATTGAAAAATGGAACCTCCATGTTTTTGTTTAACATGGAGGAACAACTCCTCTTTTTAGTTCAAAGAACATTTTTAGGGGGAGCAGCTCAACAAAACACGACAGCGCCGGAGATGGGGAAATAACAGCGTATTGTTCACTGTTCTCGACACACTTCTTTTCTCAGAGCGCACAAAGACTTGCACACTTCTGGGGGCACTGGTGACTTCAGCGCATGTGGGGGCTTAAAGGTGACATATTTCAGATGGGGGTTCATTCAGTATGCAATAGATTTAAAGCCCCTCTCTCTCCCTTTCCCTCTGCTGCGGCTTTTGCTCCGTCTTCTTGGCTTGGCAGATGTGTGGGGGTCTTTTTTGGGGAGTCTGGGACGCCGGAGCGCCACGTGTTCACAATGTCAGGCTGATTTCCCTGAAAACTCTTATGAGCGAAAGATCACCTTACACAAAGGAACAGAGCCATTTTCTTACTCTAACACTTTCTGACTCCCTTTTCTTACTCTCCAATTTCTTTTCTCACACTAACTTCATCTGAGTTTGGGATTTTTAGCAGTTTAAGACTCTCGCCTGCAGATCTGCACCACCAGATTGCACTTTGTATGAAATAAACGTCTTTGAAACTGTCAATTTAAATTTGATTAACAAGAGTAAGAAAATATTATTTCATATGCTCTAAATAGGTCGGGTGTTGTGAATGTGAAATATACATTGTTAAAGAAGTGTTGTAAATTTACATTTTGTATTTCAATTTCAAAACTACGGCGTAAATGCTTCAATGACGCCTTGTAAATCAGGAAACCTTTTATAGTCTGTGACAGTTTCCTGTATTAAAAGTTCTTAGGTTAAATCCCAGAGAGTGAGAGAACCCCTCTGAGTTAAGCCTGGTAACTCTGTCTCTCCTTCTAATGAGACACACACACACACACCTATAAAAACAGGGAGTGTGTTTATTTTTCTGGTTTTAATGGAGGGTAAAGAGGAAAATTTTATAGCTGGAGAAGCAATCGACTCCCCATTCAGTCTGAGCCAAACACATTTTGGCTGTGGGTCAACGCAGCACTCACAACCTCTCACCCTTCTTCATCTGTCTGTCGATTCATAACATTCATGCATTATTACATCTGTCCATCCAGCTATCATGTGGATTTAGAAGGAAATTAGCCTCTGTTGCTTTAAGACTTGAAAATCCAGGAAAATGTGTGTCATCAAATACCGTATAGATCCTGCTGTTGCCAGCCCTAGGTTTACTTTCAACTGAGTCGAACAAAGTTAAGTTTTGTGTTGACTGCAACTCTGACAAATCACTTTGCATGCAACAAGCAGACTTTGCATTTTCTGAGATGCTTTTAGTTTGATTCCCTTTTGTGTTGATGTAAATCTTTTCACAGTAGCATTAACTAAACACTAACTAAACTAATTAAATGACCATAAACCATAATGCACTGTAGAAGTCCAATTGGTTCTGCTTTTCTCTGTACTAGTAAAGCAATGCAGAGTACTCTAAAGTCACTAAAATCACATTTGCCATATTAAAAGACCATTTCAATGCTCATTGCAGTTCCAACACCTCATCTAACAGCCTCTTCTCTACATAAAACATTACCTTTTCTGCCAAAAGTACTAAACATTACCTTACAGAGGAGTTTGGGGGTCTTTTAGCGCTAGACAGTGTTAGCATGTTAGCTAATTGGTTGGCTAATGAGCTAATTAGCTTGAATCAGAGTGTGGGCTTGGTAATTAAGAACAGCTCCAGAAAGGAAGCTAATGAGATCTAGTTTCTGTAGCTAAAGCTTTGTTGACAATGTACTCAAACCCAAACAACCCCCGAGACTCATCACTGTAACTAAAGTAGAGGGGAAAACACAGGAGAAAAGAGAAGTTGACTCTTTGTTTGAATATCTTAAGAAGTGAACAGTGGGTCTAATAGGTGGATTGTGTGGACTCTGGCTGTCAGCCATTAGGGTGAGGTCGTTAATTCTGTATGCCAGGTTTAAGACAGATGCCAAGATGGATGAGACCGGGATAGCATTGTTTAAGCGCTAAATTTGTTAAGAGGCTAAATTAAACCCAAATGGCCTCTGGTCATTCATTAACTCATTCTGTCCCTGTTCACCTTAGAGCTGCTTTATAGTACAGCGTGACTCAAGCCCACTAATGACCAGCATTGTTTTCATAGTCCAAGCCATTTTTGGAACAAGAAATACAAATAAAGCAGCCTTATTCGTAACTTGGTTGGAAACGTTCCATTTTGACGGGCTTAAAAAGAATCTGTGCCTAGATTCCCATCCGAGTTCCAAATAAACTGACTCACATTCCCTCTGTCCTCTTACAGATTTTTTATGGCTGCTATTTTCCCCCTCCTCCATTCTTTTATAATTTTAAAAGAGGCACACTTTGGTTGTTCTTTGTTGCAGAGCACCCATCACATTTAGCAACCCCTCACCCAAAAACACACACGGTCCCTTATGCCAGCCACTTATTTAACGCTCATCCAGCAAGCTACCCCCACAGTGACAGAGGGCATGCCATTAGAGGGGCCCTCCGTGGGGGATGGAGTGCTGACACTCATGGCTGTTCACATGCTGATGGTTTTTTGTTGAGGAACTGAGCAGGAGGTCTGCTTCAGCACCCCTCCCAATCTGACACACTTAGTAACTTTTGTATTGGCCTGGGCTCTTTGTCAGACTTCACATGACCTTTGACCCCTCACTCAGCCGCCAATCACAGACCCTGAGAGAGAGGGACAGCAGGCTTAGAGAACGAGGAACAAAAGATGCTGAATCACTTTATCACATGCACACTCCACAGCTGATTTTTCATCATCTTAGTCGCTTAGTCTCTTTTGTCAAGCTAGTTTTCTTTCCTGAAGCAAAATTGTGGTCGTTAACATGAGAGAGAGAGAGATTTTGAAAGGGCTTGTTATCTTTGTTATTCTTCTCAGTGAGAGTAATAAAGAAAACAGGGAGTACAATTTAATCTGAACATGCTTTTAGAGCCACTAGATCTTGTTTCTTTGCATCTTTTGGACTTGAATGTTTATCATTAATGAGCTAGTGCACTTTTGAAATACCCAGTGAGAGCTGTTACACACATTTCACTTTTCATCAGTGATTAAGGGTGGCTGTAATTAGCAGTCTGTGAGCATGCACAGTGCTGAAACATAATCTTTGAAAATCAATATATTAATGCCCCAATCATTAGTCCTGTTGCTCAAATACTTTTTATACTTTTTAATAATTAATTAGCACGTATCATTTCAGCCGCATGAAATACTAGAGACCAACTTGGTATTACAGAATTATGAGGATAAAACCTCATCTTCATAAATACGAGAAGATGACTGATGTTTTGTTTGGGAAATGTGTAATCTCTCCTTTAGTCTCCATCTGTCTCTTTCCTTCACAAAGACATCTGAGCTTTATTAGAATAACTGTGAAAACGTACAAAATTGCCAAAGCTTTCCAAGTACAACTATTGCACACGAAGCAGGAAATAAATTAAATATAACAGAAAATAGAATATGAATATTTCCATTTATTGCTCAGCAAAATCAGAGAGTGTTGCTTCAAGAAGATGAAAGGAATTCTGAAGCAGAAACAAGAAAAAATGAAGTGGCTCAGTTTTCACTCTTCCTTCTCTGCCCTGAAAACAAGCCGATCAATGTAGCCCTTGTGGCCTACAGAAGTGCAATGATGTATCAGTTTGTCTGAAATTAAACGCTTTTTCTAGATTCTCTGTTTTCAAAGAGCAGTAATGATGTGAGAGGGGAGCAATGGGAAGCTCTTTGTACCCTCCCTCGAGGATGAAGAGATGGAAGATTACGGTAGTGTGCGGTAAGATGAAATTCGCTTTCATAACCCGATGTAGCACCTACTTGGACACACCGATCATCACTTGAAGTTTCTATAACAGTGAACTATTTAGTAATTATTTGTGGGGTTTTCTAAGACAAACATCACTATTATTATTGACGCTACTATTATGAGTATTAACTTTTAAGCTTGTAACTTGGTTTGTGCTGTGGGAGTGAATGACACCCCAAATTGTATGACTTGTTGGCAAGAGATGGTCTATGCAACCTGACTTTATATTTATCTGATATTATATTATTTGATATTTATCTAGTAGATGATAAAATGCCTTAGACTTACATTAAGGAAGACATATCTAGGGACCTAGCAGACTTAAGGATGGGCTCTTTTGTATTTATGTCTTTAAGCTATCACTTAGCAACCATCTAGAACCTTAGCCTCAACACAGCAACAGCATAACATCCGTTTAGCAATGCCCTGGCAACCAGCCCTAAACCTTTAGCGTCACAGTGGCTAATTTGGCATGGGAAGGCGCACATCACCTTTTCTTGTTACTAGTACAGTAGTAATGCACAGTGCACATTTCGAAGGTAAACAAGCAGCGATTTAAGTTGCATCTTTGCACAAGTTGCATCTTTCTGTCATGTCAATATCTTAAAGCTTGTTCTGTATTTTTATTTCTTTCTCTCGCATTTTCTCTCTAGGGTACAGCATAGTAAGCATCCTGTCAGTGTGGCACGCTAAGAGTTTAGAAAGCCCCAATCACTTCACACGTTTTTGCACACACACCCGTTCCAAACGGTGATAAATCAATTCCAGAACACCCTCCTTGTCTCCAGCTTACTCAATCACTCGCTCAGACACACACACACCGCACAAAGTAAACTCTACCAATCTCTCTCTGTCTCACTCTTCTCGTCTCCTGTGGCCCTTGCAATGCGCCAAGTCTCATACTTGCCATATGGTGGAGAACTGAGAGAGTGTAGCAAAGTACCATATTTCCGTCCCTGACAAAGTAGGTCTATGAATATATATGTACATACAAACCCACAGGCTCACGCAAACTGGCCAACAAACACACAACAATCTGGATCACTGCGATCTCTGAGGTGTTATTTCAAAGTTCACGTTGCAACTGTCGCTACATTGAGACCTTTTAACACTAGTATCAGATGGATTGGGGTTTTGCCTGTTGTAGTGCATTCTTGAAGTTTACAGTTGATTTTAAATGTCCCCTATTTTTTATTCAATTCATCATCCACAAAGTTCAATTTTTGGAACTGCTTCAGTGTCTGTTTTTCAGTGTACACACATATGTCTGTGTCTGAATGTGAGAACACGTGCTTGTGTGTTAACAGGGTCTCCACAGGATATTAAAGCCCTTGAATCATCTGTCCAGCTGGCCGACCCACTGCTACACACACAGCTCTCTCACACACACACAATTGCAGTTCACAGAAGGCATTCTGGCTTGCAGCCTACAAGCTGTTTAGGGGGAGGCATAATTACATCTCTTTGCTCTCCTCATTCCAGTCTCAGGGCATCCGTAGTGAGTTCTCTGTGAGCACATGTAAGGAACATCGAGAGAAATCTGTGCATTGAACTCTCTAGAAACTGCAAACACAAATGTCTTCGGATGGCATCTCAACTCTTTGTGGTTCTCCCATTTCTCTTTGTTCCTTCTGTGTCTGGAGGCGTCGTCGGGCAGTAGAAGTGGCTGATGGGTTACAGGGGAATATTTTCGTAGGAAATGTTTGAAGGCGTCGATCAGACAGCAACAGCATACCACAACCTTGCCTGGCAAAAACAATAAAGACGTGCATAAATGGCTGGAGAATGTCACAGAAGGAAGCATTTGAAGATGAACTTTGTCTGGAAGCTGTATCTCATCGGCTCCTCTTCCCCACCCCTTTTAAACTAAGAGCAGACCACTCCTATCCACTCTAAACAAATCCAGCTTTTTTCATCTAATAGAGAACAATGAACTCTCTTCTTCCATATCTTGCTTTCTTTTACCACCAATGGGGTTCAAAGGTGTAAAAAATTAAATATATTTGTCATTTAATAAAATCAGTACAATCAGTAAAGTTGACATACATATCATTTTTGTAGTATTTGTTACGCCCCCTTTTGCTTAAATGACATCATGCACTGAGGCTGGCACAGACTGCATAAGTTTGTGCAAAACCATGAAGATCCATGTTATCCCAGCATGATTTAAAAATGTCCAAAAGTGCATCTTACTAGCTTCAATGGAAACAACAACATCTGATATTTTGTATAAAGGAGTTAACATTGTCATGTCGGTTAGTGACCCAGAAATAGACTAAAAAACACTTCTTAATTTGACGTCTCTATTTAAAATGTATTTAAAACATTTACAGCTAAAATATATGTATTTTCAGGTTTAAATTATGAAATCCAGATTTTCTTAGATTATTGGACTCCACTAAACTAGTCTCTTTGTTTCTATGAACACACAGTTCTACAGAGTTAAAAGTCAAATAGCAGAAGCTACTTGTGAGTATTTTGTGTTGCATCGGTGACTTTAAATTCCTTCCTTCAGTGTTTCTGCTCTTTGTTTTTGCTGATGCGGCTAAGCTGTGACTGCTGTAATGATGCAGAGTTGTTTATTTATGTTTGTCACAGAAAAAGAACGAATGACTGTTGTTTTTAAAGAGGGCTGTTAGTAATTAACAGAATTTTAACATTGTGCTCAAGGCTGAATTATTGCTGATGACTAAATGGGGTGAAATGGCTCAAACTTTATGACGTCTATAAAGAAAACCAGACTCACCCATGTGTCATATGACCCTCTTTTCATTTCTCTCTCGTTCTGACTTTGATTTTCAATGGCTCGTGTTAGAGGCCCACAAGGATATTCTGGTTCTGCTAAACTCAACACAAACAGTTGCTTGTCATGGGCCTGTATGGTTTACGAGGACACAAAGCTTATGTAGAGTTCCCGTAAACCACATATGCAAGTATGTGTGTGTGGTCATATGCTGGTGTGTGAAAAATGACAGAGAAAGAAATAGCAAACAAAAGTAATTTAGGGCTCCACTGTGGATTCCGAATGGCGATACCATTCATCTGTCCATCTGGGAGATGTATTCCTGACATGCAGCAATGCCACTACGATCCCATTTTCCTGAACAGCCATCAGTGCACCGGAGTGCATATGTCCAAACAAAGCCAGCTGTTAGGCTTTAGTGCAGGGTATAGTTATTTTTTTTTTGTACTGACATTTTACCACAGCTTATCTTCTCTAAATAACGTTTGCCGGGGTTTTTAGGACCATTCTTGTGGTCTCGCTGCAGCACTTGGTTTCTGTTTGGTTAGGGAATGGAATGCATTCCCTGGGCCTCAATGAAATTTGATTAGTTCCATTTGAGGACCGAGTAGTTAATGAAGTTTGGGTTGAATCTAATATATAACCGTGACTATTTAGCGGTATAAGACACATGACGTCAACTGGAAGAAACTCAGCTGTGAGATAAACTTCTCTCAAACAACGTGAATCAAGAAAGACAAACAGCTTTTAATCTTTACATATCTAGTAAGGGCAAAAGGAGACAGTAAAACTGAACGACAGATGGGAAAAAATGTGAACTATGCAAAAAGTGGGCCATTGAGTATACTGTAAAGGCATGTATTTCATTAATCTTTTAATTTGTGCATTTCTTCTTCCTCCCTGCTGTCAGGGGCAAGACGGGTCAGGCGTCCAGAGCGCATGATGTTTGGGGGTGAGGGAGTTTGGGGGGGCTTCCAAGTGGACGTAGGCATCCCGCTTCAGGACATCACGAGATCTGCATGCGTGACTGCAGGAATCAATCAGTGATCTGTTTATGGAGTGGAGCTAAGGAAGCATTTATCAGGTCTCAATCTTACTGATTTGTGTCTCTGGGGTGTACTGGCAGCCTTTGGCTGCGCTTGGTGATTAATGCGGTTGTCTCATGACTAAAATAAAAAGAAAGCTGGAATTTTAAAGGGCATGACTGAGAGAGAGAGAGAGAGAGAGAGAGAGAGATTTGTTTGCGTGAGACAATGGCTCTGTTTTCAGTCAACTTCCTGTGTAGGCAGTGTTTTAAGGCATCACAGACATGCTTTTGATATGAAGAGTGTTCTAAAAGGTAGACATAATTCTGCTGCTTTCATAGATATCTTTATTATAATATATCTTCAAGTCAATTCCATATTACATTGTGTGAAACAATGTGGATTAAAAATGTACTTGAAATGTATGTAATACCAAAAAGAATGACTGAAAACAAGTGGGATCTGTTTAGGTGGAATGTATTATTATTAGAGTATCATGTTGTTAGCTCAGCATATTAATGTCACACTTCACTGAAATCGGTCTCCTGTGAGCTTCACATGGAGTTGCTGTCTATACAATGTTTCAGCTTTGTCACATATGAGATTGGATTTTAATAAGAATGCTGCCAGAAAGAGGGGCAAATGATTAGTTGCCTAATCATTAACACAAGTATATGTTTATATGCTGGTGGTAGTGTGGGTGTGTGTGTGTGTGTGTGTGTGGAACACTATGTACTCCATATGGCAGTGGTCAGGAAATGTCATTTTTACCAGTAGTCCCTATTATAACATGCCATCTAAAAATACACCCTCTCCATCACTGGCTTTGCCTGTCTGAGCACAAACACACATCTGCTGCTCCTCTGTGGATACATTTGTTAATTGGAAGTCCTCTATGTATCACACAGACATTAGGCCGCTTGGTGGCTAAAACAATGTACAAACTTGTACATCACTAGATGCAATGCATCTAAAATATATATTTGTGTGTGTGTGTGATGTAAATATGTGTGTGTATTGTGTATCGGTGAGTGCAACAACAGGTCTGTGATTTAATATTCCAGTTCTGTCAGCGAGTCATTTCTCCCACCGAAATGACTCGGTCTGTCTCTCTGTCTGTATCACTGTGGAAAACGAAATGAGAGAAAAGGAAGGGGAAAACCTGCTGTCAGGCGTACGTGCACTTCTCTCAGTCTCCCGTCTTGCAGTGTGTTGCTGTGTGTCTCTCACTTTCCCTCTCAACATCTCACCGTGATTTATGAATTTCTTTTCAAAGAGTGTCACACTGCAGGACATCTGCAACAGAGATGCAGACAGCGGAGAAAAGAAAGGACGAATAAATGGAGAGAAGGAAAAAGTGCAAGGCATAAGATAACTACTGGAAGAAATGTGCATGCATGTAAGACCAAGTGATACAAAAAAGTTTGGAAATTATACTACATTATTTACTGCATACTGTGTAGTATACATTTCATAGTGGCTACAATTAAACAAGTATTGTAAAACTGTACTACATTAAATAATAGTAAATATTTTAAACTAGTATACACAAATGCACCTGGGATTTTTATTTGTTTGTTTAATTTAACGGCAAGATTCGCTGACAAATTAGGGCATGTTTCCACAAAAGGGCATGTTCAGTTAACTGCATTTTTTTCTGTACAGTGAAGGTGAAAATGTTTGATTCCTATTTTGTAAGCAGTACTTAGGTTTAGTGCCTATGCACAAAACTACTTTGAAACATTAACATTTAAAAAAAAACATTAACAGTGAAATATTTACTAGAGTAAAACAGTGTGACAACTAGCCCGAATCTCTTGTACATCATTTTGATGTAGTAAAGTGGTATTATGTTGTTCCAAACAACATGCGCACAATCTGAGTGCTTCCAAACACTAAGCATGTTATTTTTCCAAATTTATAAGTTAAATTAAAACCAGTAACTTTCCTGATCAAACCAGGAGAGTTACAAAGGACAATATGTCTTGAATTAAAAGTTTATTAAACCGACCCTCCAAAAAACAAAGCAATACAAAACAAAACTTTCTGTTAAGATTCAATTAATCTTTAATTTAACTCTGTTAGGTTATATTCTTGTTGATTTCCACATGGCCTTCCTTTTTGTTTGCGTGCTGTGACATATAGAGCTCGGATGTCACAGATAGCAATTAATCTTTTGAACAACACTGTTCCACAGCAACATGACTTGCTAATTAATAATTAAGAATTTTCACACATATCTTGTTTGTTAACACTTTAGATGGCTCAATTATTATGAGCGAGAAAATTCCAAAATAGAATCTCATGTTCTCAGAATGGACGTTCTCAGAAATTTTATTTTGCATCTTTCAAATGCTCTGTATCTTAAAAGGTTCTGTAAATGATTTCAGTTGTTTGTTAAGTTCAACTTGATGTTTACAGTGACAGATGTGATTTCCTACTGCAGTTTTACTGATGTCTGTCAAGGTCATAGAAACATTTTAAGTGCATTGTTTAAAAAATAACAAGTGAATGTACGCCACCTTTATACGTATACAACCTTTGGGTTCCTTCAAACACTTTTAAACACCAATTTAAAAAAAAATGTTTACTTAAATCTATGAACACTGGGAAAAATCTTAGGAAATACAAGCACACCAAACACTGCTCTGTCTTTTAAGTTCATATGCTGCCTAAATGCAGAGAATAAAGAAATGTTTATGAGCTTGCATCACACCACATTGCTCGTAGGAACACCAGCTCACCAATTTAATTAGTCCGCCTGGCTAACATCATGTTCAAGCAACACAACCCAAGCTTAATTGGCTTGAGGGTTGCAAACAACAAACAAGAAAACAGAGCTCAGCATCAGCTTCTGATTCAATTGTTTAATTAGGACATGCGTTCCAGCAAATAAAAATTTCTCAGAGGAATGACCGTGACTCGTAGCTCATGCTAATCTACCGGCCGAGTCTAACAGGCTCTAACTGCTACGTTCTACATTCTATTAGGCTTTAAAATACTTTATCATTGTGTTGTAGCTAAGCCAGCTAAAGGTTTTAGGTTGTAATAATGTTTCCTTAATGTTTCCATTAGTAATAAAAATGTTTTTAATAACTTTGAGAGAACTTTTAGAGAATGTTAGCCAACCTTCTAAGAACGTTCCCTGTTAGGAAATTAGTGGAGGTGGTTAATCTTCCAACATTTGTGTTATACCAGGTATAAATCACCTTAGGGTCATTGTTAGGATGTTTATCAGCCCCTGACTTATCTATAAAAAAAATCAGTTTTGGAAATGTAATATCTTTTTGTGTTTATCTCTCTGTGGCATGTACTTTTATTCTGTGGAGACAAATATGTTGATAAATGTTACGAATTAATGCATGAATTGTTGATCGATTGATTGTTTTATTTATGTACATTAGAGATCCTGAGGGGAAAGTTTAGTTTAGATTTAACTGTAAATGTGCTGTATCGAATCACTTACTTATATGCACAGTAATTCAGATGAGGCTGTTTACGTGCCTGTTTCTCATTCAACCACCACAGGAAACCAAGCAGAAGAACATGTGTTATCGTTTCCCTCTTTCTCCCTTAGAACAACATGTGCACACTGATGGTCTCTCCATACCTCAGTTCCTCTGCTGTTTGAAAAGATCTACACACAAGTAACTTCACATACAGACATTTAGCATCTAATCTAAATAATACACTTTAAAATACACAGTTATATTGTGAAATTACCCTTCCCTTAATGCCACCTGTGACCAACTAGTAAGTAGCAAATCATAGTTTGGGCTTAAAATGAGCCCTTAGATGTGCCCTGCCCTAACTTCCTGTTTCAATGGGAAATACATCAAAGTTAAACAAAGCACTGATTGGCTGTGTGTTTTTACCCATTTGAATAATAACTTTAAACACACAAGGCACAG
>JAZGTJ010011186.1:0-17205 GCA_036877575.1 Botia almorhae
TCTTTAAAACTTCTCCTTTTGTGTTCACAGGAAAAATATCATTACAGGTTATACTCAGGGAGTGTTATTAATGACAGAATTTTTTTTGTCGCGTGAACTATGCCTTTAACACAAAGTGGGTAATGCATTGAGTTATGCAGCGTGCAATCCTTCAGATCCTGCTCTTGTGTTGTTTAGAGAAAAAAGATCACACAGAACCAAAAACCGATAAGACCTGAACGCAGCGTCCCCACTTTGCCCCCTCCTCACTATAAACACAGAGCTGCTGCCTGGAGCTTGGAATGTCTTTGGGAAGATACACTCACACAAACACACATATGCTAGCTTGTATCAACCTGGTCCTGTTGCACTGGGTTCTGGTGACCCTGCAAACCTCCAGTTCTTGGCGATAAAGCGCAATTACAAGGGAAGCAAACAGGGAAATTCCAGTGTATTTTTCATCAACAAAGTTTGGCTTAAAAACTGCCTCTTGCATTTCGAAACACCAGTATAAGCTGTAATGGAAAGTAATTTATTGGAAAGCAATGTGCCAACCAGTCATAAACCACTAATGAAATATCAGCATGACTACTCTATAGTGTACTTAGTACTGAATCAAAAACAAGAACAACAATAAATACAGCTATTTAAATTTATCTTAATTTTATTTTTTAACAAATAAATACATTTTAAAATTTTCTTTGGTAAAATCATTATTACACATTTTTCCAAACTTAATTACAAACATAACATATTTTTAACTGTACTTAGGTAAACATGTGACTTACAAAAAATGTTTGACCTTTAAAATTGCTACTTCAGCGCTTAGCAACAGCAAACAGCTGATGAGTCACTAATGATTTCCACAAACCTTTACTAGGATGCTCAGGAATCAGTGTGACATCACTGTGCCAGGCACCCACCTCGCCAACTGGTGACATATGACATGTGAGGTGGCTGAGATATGTGGTGACTGTACAATGATGTAAGCAGTTTCCAAGCTGGTTTCTTTAACTAACCCTGAGTTATGAATCAGCAGTGTATAATTAACATCAGAACACCTCACTGCTGACGATGTGAATCTCTATTTAGGCTACAAACAAAACCAAAACCATGTAACAGCATTAATAAATATTAATGTTCAAACAGAAGTTTCAAACATCATCTTTTTAATGTTTTGAATTGTCTCTTTACTTCTGAGTGTTGAAAGTTGGGTCACATGACCTGTAATCTATCTTCTCTCCTCTGACAGTGATAATCTCTACCAAATGACGTCTCAGTTGGATTGTGTAACCTGGAATCCTGTCAGCTCACTGACGCCTAGCATCAAGAGGTACAGACTCTTTGTGCTTTCTGTGGGATCTGTAACTCTCTTTATGGTCTGTCCTGAACTGTGATTGGTCACTTTACAAATCAGTCAGATGGCTCTTCCTGTCTAAATGGGAGGTTTTCGGTTTGAGAAGTTTAAAATGCAAAAAAGAACCAGATATATGGCCATGAGAGACTATCCAATGCCACACTCGAATTGACTGTACTACTGACGCCACACAGTATTTTGAAACAAACAGACTGAACAAACAGCATGAATTATGCTGAAGTGACAGCAAAGGGAGAGATAAGAATGAATCCTGCTCAGGCAACCAATACCCCAGATAGAGTGTCTGACCCTGGGTGTGTTGAAGGTGTGGTATATAGTTTGTGTGGGTGTGTATGTGTGAGACATTGTATGTGTGCTTGTTTATTGGATGATCAAATACCCTAACAATATACTATTTTGTAAATAAATTATTTGTTTATTTGTCTTTTGTTTTCCTGTACATTGCTTTGATAAGCTCACCCTGTATATTTCTACTAATTTTAATCTAATCTGCATTGTTTATTTGTACTATGTTGTAATTAATTACCGCACAAGCCTTTGCAATATTGTAAATGCTGAACATCATGGCAGTTAAGCTGTGTTGGTTTGAGCTGACTTGAGAGAGGCAAAAATATGTTAAAATGAAGTGCTGGAGACTGGCTGAAGGGCAGAGGTGAAAGTAACACAGAACTGTGGGAATTTAGGGTTGTTTTTGAGTGATTGAATGTGTGTGTTCAGGTATGGTAGATTAGGCCACTGAAATAGGTGACCGGGACGCTATACAGAATATTTATGACAGCTGTCTAGATAAAATACTTGGTTTCCAGTCTCTTAACTCCATGACAACCGTGTGTTTATCTACTGAATGAATACATGGATGGGCTGTGGGAGGACTGGATTGGTGATGGCTGATTGCATAGTCTCAGATTTTACGGAGAATCTGAGCTCCTCATCTGTTGGTGCCCACATGGACGACTATTCTGGTTCATGTTTTGAGAAGAATAAATGTCATGCTGTACTAGTTATACATGTCTGATTTGATTGATTGGTCTTTCCCTGCACTCTGTGTGGCAAATCTCTCTCTGTGCATGTGGCAGATCTATATCTGTGCTGTGTGTGGCAGATTTCTCCCTGTGCTCTTTGTGGCAGATCTCTCTCTGTGCTCTTTGTGGCAGATCTCTCTCTGTGCCTTGTCTGTGTGACTGACCTCTCTCTGTGCTCTGTGTGACTGATATCTCTCTGTTCTCCGAGTGACTGATCTCTCTCTTGTGTTCTGTGATTGATCTTTCTTTGTGCTCTGTGTGACTGATTTGTCTCTGTGTCCTGTCTGTGTGACTGATCTCTCTCTCTCTGTGTTTTCTGACTGATTTCTCCCTTTGTTCTGTGTGACTGGCCTCTCAGTATCCCGTACAGTATGTAACTAGTAGCTCTCCTTGTATCTGTATCCAGTCACAGTACAAGCTATGATCCTGAACTGTTTGCAGCAGCTCCTGTGTTGTACAACTGCAGCACCCAGTACCACATACACACACACGGTGTGTTCAGAGGAATACAGGTGAGCCACTCTAACACTCTTAACACCTAATTTTTTTACCTATGCGCACGCACACACACACGTTTTTATAATGTACAAACGGTATATTCTATCTCATAATCCTAACCATACCCTTAAATCTAACCATCACAGAAAACTTTTGGCATTTTTTTAAAGAACAAATAATCACAATTTAGTATGTTTTTAAGCGATTTAGTTTATAAGAAAGCGTCCCTGCAAACCATGTTATACACACTACACACTTGTCATTATACACGTGTGTCCTCGTAAACCAATGTTCAAATGTTCAAACTCACCCACACACACTACACATATATATAAAAATGTGTAAATCAAAGTTTAATAGTATTTTAAATCAGTTTAATGTACATGAATTTTACAATCTAAGCAATATATAATGCAATGATATTTGTTAATGGTGTAATAAAGTTATTATACAGTGTTAACAACACACATATCAAATTCAGGTTCAGCTGGAGGTCATTTACACACTTCCCCCTGCAGATTGCAGATCTGCCAAGCGCAGAGTACAAGACCTGAACAGAGATAAATACTCCCACCTCAAATGTGACGTTTACAGTAACTGCAGCTTTCATTATTCAGGCCTGTTGAACAGTACATCACCGCTCACATCACAAGCATTAAGAAACTAGTGCTTAATAAATAGTCTGGGTCCGTCAGAGCAACTGGGGGTCTCTGGACTCTCTAAAGGATGGGAAAGATCATCTTTCTCATGGTCCATTAGCAGTAAAGGTTGGGTTTCCACTTCGCTCCAACTCTCTGCTGACGCATCATAAACTCTTAATGAACATCTATCAGACTTTAGAAAAAGGCAAAAATATCCAGAGGACTCTTTGTGTGTGTGTATGTATACATTTAGAACAGTTATTTTACTAGCTGCTTATGGCTTTTTTCTTAAGGCTTTTGAAAGCTACACTGATGTTTACCAGGCCACATGATAAGAGCTCTCTGTCAGATGCAGGGCTGAGTCAGGGTTGGGAAACACAGACGTTTTGTTTAAACAAACAGAGACACAAAAGTGCTGCAGAATTGGCAAGCTAAGGTTCGTCCATTGCCAATGACTTACTCCTCTTGTCTCCAGGATGTGCGGAGAATGCCTGGCATCGCTCCTTCTATCGTGAAGTCATCGAAGATCAATGAGAAACGTCCTTTCGTGTGTTCATACCCTGGCTGTAGTAAAAGGTACTTCAAACTGTCCCATCTGCAGATGCATGGAAGAAAACACACAGGTGAGCCGTCGCTGTATGACATCACAGCACCATTTAAATGATGCAGTGATGTAAATATAACATTTATCAGTTTGCAATCACAAATGATCGAAGAGACAAGATTACATGTTAATCTTATTATGGTCTAGATCAGTGGATGTTAACCCACTTTACATTTACATGGTGACTCAACACAGTAGCCAAATTGTTTATTGTTAAATCGAATAGTTGCATTTTATCATTTGCATTTAGCATTGCTTTTCCCTGCTGTTTCTCAACACGATAAGACCGGACCTGCAACCCACCAGTTGAGTTTAGATAGCTTTTTCCATTTTGAAAGGCTTTTTCCTTTTCGTGTGCATAACAACACCATATTTTATATTTATTTGTACCTCTGATAATAGAGGTTGGCAGATATTGGTGACAGGGACTTAAATTAGAAGTGGTCTAGAGGAACATTAATTCAAGAGATCAGGCCCCTGGATATTTAAGTTCCAGCTCTCAGGAATGTGACAGTGTCAGTCTGACAACTATGACTTATTCCTAGTGAACACGGGGTCACGGAAAGAGGGGGGTTGCTTTTGTATTTATCACTGTACTATTTTACACCTGGAAGAAAAGTAGAGTATGAATATTTCGATGATTTCAATAATGTTTTCATGACAGAAAAGCCCTTTTTAAATTGCAATAAAATTGTGCCTCCTACCATGTAGCGGTTTTACAAATAAATCTGTTAACCTTAAAATAAATACAGACAAAATGCGTTTTGTAAAAAAAATTTTAATTCACAGGGCGCCCCCTTGTGGAAGCTGTATTTTAATGACAGCTGCCTTATCCATACAGAGTCGCGTTTAGATCAGTTATGGGATTATACAGTTACGCTGTTTTCTTGCATGTGTAGGAGAGAAGCCATACCAGTGTGATTACACAGACTGCGGCCGCAGGTTTTCTAGATCTGATCAACTCAAGAGACACCAGCGCAGACATACAGGTTAGTCATGCCCTGTCTCCTCACTGGCTGTTACCATTATATTTCATATTAGACCTCATAAGCCCCGGTATTGATGATCCCATGAAATAAGAATCACAGTTGTGTAGAGTAGTACATGTCTGTAAACTTTAAAGGCATTTCATATGCTGCATTTATTAAAGTTGACAAAAACGAATAGACATACAAATTTGCATCCAATTAAAATAATTCAGACTACAAATGTAGTTAAATTATAATGTAGTTTAATAACAGATGTCATATAACCTGATTATATGGCACTAACAGCTTTTGGCTATTTAAAAAAACACTACTTTGTTTTGTTCTGACAGTTTTTTAAAACAATTTAACATCGTTTTTTATTTTTATGAAGTGTCTGAAGCCTACTTTAGTTGCGTCTGTGTTTTCGGCTCTCTTTGGTCCTGTAGGCGTCAAACCCTTTCAGTGCGAGACATGTCAGAGAAAGTTTTCACGCTCAGACCACCTTAAGACCCACACTCGGACTCATACAGGTAAAACAAGTGCGTAAACCTTTTTTTTTTCCCTCAAAAATGTTTCGATTTTTTTGTAATTTGTTCATGTGAATCAACTTAATTTGATGACAGGGCATCTCTAAATGCATGTTTCTATATATTCCCTCTCATCTTTCTCAGGTGAGAAACCATTCGGCTGTCGCTGGCCCACCTGTCAGAAGAAGTTCGCTCGCTCAGATGAGCTGGTCCGACATCACAGCATGCATCAGAGAAACATGACCAAGCTCCAGTCTTCAATATGAGACACTCGCGTTGTAAACAGACTGTATATAAAATACACAGATGCTGGGATTCTCTCAGTAGTGAAGGACCATAATCACGTGCTGTTAACATGAAATTACAGCTACATGTAAATTTACTAGTTTCATAATCAAAACATGCATTTAATGTATATGGGAGTGTTTTCCATATAGGACATGGGAACACAGCCATTTACTTTGGCCTTCTGATGTCTTACTATGAGGAAGTATGAGGATGTGATATTACATCTCATTTTGTAAATATGGATCGATTTTCCATTTTTTTGTTACACATTTGATGTACATCAAAGAAAAATGAGTTTGCACTGGATTCATTTCTCATGCTGGTCACAAAAAAAGAGCTGTTGTAGAAAAGTGAAATTGAACTGAATTTAGATTTTAAAAGCACTGCAGTTTCTTTGTACATATTTGTCAATTTTTAAGTAACTTCTGTATTACAGTACTTTATTAAAATTCAGCATAGCTGTGTACAGAGTTTATAAGGATGTAATAATCAGGGCTGGGAGAGTAGTTTCATTATTGAAACTGAAAAACAAAATTATTTTCAATCTACTAGATAACGAAACTAAGTTCACATGAGTATTTTTAACCCTTTGAAAATGATGATGAATATTTTCTTCTACAGGCTGGTTCAGAGCATTTATTAAAAACAGTGTACAAAATCAAACTGCATACGAACATACATCAATTGGAATACAAGCAAGCAAAGACCCCCAGAGCCACAAACAGCAGCTTTTGTTAAGTGGATCATTACAGTTTCAAGACATGTCCACTGTGGATGTACTGTCAGCTCAGCGAGGGGTCATACGGAATGCACTTCTATATACATATCTAACCCTCTTTCTGTCAATCAGCAGAGTGACACAAAATGTGTCCGACTTCAGCAAACACTGTATAACGTCATGGTTCAACTTCACTGCACGAAACATTTTAATGATTGTCGTATTAAAGAATGAGAGCACATTCTGATAAACTCGACATGCATTGGATCAGGAAGACGCGTCCAGGCCTCGAATGGCCTTTAATTTTCTATGTACAAAATAGAACCAAAATGCTACGGAGAGACCAAACTCTTCATTACTTTTTATTGCCATTACTAAAGAATTTTCAAAGCATATCAACTGTTGAGTTGTTTCTGGAGAAAAAGGAGAAATTGAAAAAAAGAAAACAAATCTCTTAAAGAGACAGGAAACAGGATCTCTTCAAGATCTCAAGGAATCAAAATTAAAATATCTTGCTCAGACACATGAATATATACATACACGCACATTCAAGCATCTATAAATGAACCGCATTTATGTAACATTAACACTACAAATGACAGCCTAGAATAGACTAAAGTGCATTATTGCCCACAAATACTTTGCCGTAACGGAAGGATCTTCTCATCCTGAGGCAGCAGATGCTTTCGAGAGGTCAGCTGAGATGTTCAGTATCTTAAATCACATCTGTTGAATAGGAATGTCCATTCAGGTCTCACACCATCATAGTTACCAACACAAACCCTGATTTGCCCGTTAAGCTCCTCCCGTACCAGCAAACAAGTTTTCATTTGGTAAAATCCTTAAGGGAGGAGCTGATTGGTTGAGAGGTTTGGAGAATGATCGCTATTGGATGGCAGGCAGCTCTCAGTGGTCTGTTTTTGAGGCGTCTGTCATGCTGTCAACTTCATTCGTCCTATAAACAAAGACAAAAAGCAGATATAAAATGTGGCAATTTCATATGCAATTCGGACTCATTTTTGAGGCGTAAGCGAATGACTCAGTATGTTATGGAAAGAGGAAATACAGTGCCTGGCAAGCACACTTTTCCTATAGAAACCACACAATAGCAGGAACTGCAATCATTCAAGTTACAATCTTAGACAGATTTTACTTACCAGCTTATTACAACTTCTCTATACTATTTTTACACCCTCTCTATATTAATGTTACACTGTAGAAGCTACAGTTCAAACATCAGTTAGTCATTGTTCAGGATCTCAGCAGGATCTCTGTGTCTGCATTTCTTTACCGTTTTAATGCTAATGCTAACATCTTTACCTTCCCATGACAATAACATCACAATCATAAATGTTTCCATCTGTAACCATCACTACAGGGCAGCCCAGCCAAACTAAAGCTGTGGGTTAGAGGTCTGCATCCCTGGAGGGCTTGTGATCAGATTTGAAGATAACATTCCTAAAATAATCTCAGTGGGAACTCTCAGTTCCAGAGTAGTTAATTTATTTGTTTGTTTATTTTTTAATGATGGTTTTCAGCTGCTAGTGCTAGTCAGAATCAGCTCTTTCAAACTGTTTTTTCAATTAACTGGTTTAAAAGTAAAACTGGGTGCTTCTTCTGTCACAAAAATTCCTCTTTACACATAAAATGTTCTGCATTTTTTGCAGGATTTTGAAGTGTGGAAAACAGAATGTTGCTCACAGAGGTTGCTTAGAGTTCAACATTTTAAGAATACGGTTTTTACTTTTGTGTTGACTGTACATTACATTGCTGTTACATTAAATGTTAATGTAAACATGAAAATCAGTGCCTTGATATTTTATACTTAAAAAAGGCTTAAGTGCCACTTTTGTGACAAATAAACTGAGGAATAAAGAATAAACTGAAGAGTAGACAAATAAACTGAAGAATTAACAACTTTAAAAATATTGTTAAAATATTCAAGATTGTTAAGTTAAATTAAGCAAGTGGAGACAGACCAAGACAAATACACACTTATCCCCTCCTCTCTCTCACACACACACGCATACTGTAACAATGACAAACAGTGAATACACAGTGCACAATTTAAAATAAACAAAAAAGACCACAGCAAGTAATAAATTTGACCAAAACAACCTTATACAAGGCCAAAACAAAACAAAAACACACAGAATATAAAAGCAGCAACATTTAACGCACATATACACTCACACAAAGCTTCTTGGGGTTAAAGCCGCTGTGTTAGATGGGTGGGCATTGACGAGGTGACATGTGGGGCACCATGCCATGCTGAGCGTTTTCATGCCAAGCGACCAACCACATAAAACCCCACCTACCTGCCCACCGTCCCCAACCAATGGGCTGCTTCTGTCTACCTGTCTATCTGTAAACCAACCAATTACAGGGTCACAATGTAAACCATGAATTGGCAAGGAGGTAAAGGGAATAGAACTGACTTCCTTTTTAAAAATGCGACCTGTACTAAATGTACTGTCAGATGTTACATACATAAGCCTGTGGATGTGAGATGGCTGCTTACATTATATAAAACATTATCTCAGGAAATGCTGAATCTTGTAATAGCTGTCTTTAAAATGAAACGTAGTGTTTCTCTTTCTCTGCTCACCTGTGGAGAGCTGACTGTGAGATCTTCGGCGGGTGCTACTTTTAGAGGTGGAGGAGAGGGTCGAACCTGCGCTGCTGGCTCTTGAGATAGGGAGTGGCACAGGGGTTACGGGAGGAGAGTCCAACTACAATGACAAACACAAAACAACCTTTTATAAACAAAAAACAAAATTGGCCTTTGGGCACTTTTGTTTAGAGGAGCATAAATAAAACAATATGAAAAGATGGAGAAAAAAAACTTATGTATCTAATGTTAAACATCTAATGTTAAATATTTTAACATTTTGCAAACTTGAATTGCCTGCATTGGCAATAATAAATCAAACAACTAAAATATCCTAAAAAGAGCAGGAGAGCAGGAAGGAACAGTGCATTCTGGGTAAAAATGTTGTTCTTGTAGTAACTGTTTAAAGCTGTGGGTGACAGACCTAATTCAGATCTCAAAGGCCTCTTTGTTTTCATGCCTAAGCTCAGGAATGTGTGTGTGACTGTACCTCCACGCTGTCATGAGTAGGTGAGGAGGATGTTGATGAGTTCTCTGCTTGTCGTCGTGAGGAAGAGGAGCCGACCTCAACAGTCCGAACGCGCTGAGCAAACTTCAGAGAGCAGACAGACTCGCTGACATTACTCTCCAGAGGAGAAACCTGACACAGACAAGAACCTCACTTTAAATATCTGCATTTAACTTCTGTAATGTAATTTTATTCAATCAAGAAACTCCAACTTTGAGATCATTGGTTAATATTACTTTGTGTAGTGAAGCACCATGAGCAGTAAGACCAGGAACATTATTAAGTAAATCAATATTAATTCATGTTGTCTTATGTTTTCTTTAATATATGACAAAATGTAAGTTCTTATGTATTTGTGGTGATTTTTGCAGTGATTAACAAAACAATAAGTGAGTGTATTCCCAAAACAGCTTAAACTGGATTGTTGTTAAGCAGGTCAGTTATTTTAACTCATTTAAAAATGTGTCATGTTTTAAAGTAAGCAACTCTCCAGTCCCGCCTCAAGTATATCCCTGCTGACCTGTCTGTATGGGTTGATTAACCCTGGTCTAGTTAACTATCAGTACTGTAACCAGCACAGCCCAGGACTCACCTGCACCATCATGAGTGTTTTACTGTCTCCACTGAGTGAGTCCTGCAGCAGGTACGTGAGGCGGGAGTTTCGGAAGGGCACGTGCGAGTGTTTGGAGCGCAGGGCGTTGATGACATCACCCAGCGCTGAGAGTGATTTGTTAATGCACTGAGCTTCACGCAGACGACTGCCCTCAGCACCGGATTTGGCAATCCGCTCAGAACCAGCCAGATCAACCAGATTCAGCTTGCCTACAAAACATACGCAGGTAGACATACATGTACAATTAAAATATTTTTTTTTCCACAAAAAACGTATTTACAAGAACACATTTTTCAACAATGTGAACAATGTGGGTTAGGGTTCGTCTAGCGTGATTACAAATTAGTTGTATTTATAAACAACAGAAGTCTATGGTTTAACATTTAGAGAGCTAATTACACGTTGTTGTGTGTACCTGATGTTCGGTTGCCTGTTGAGGAGTTAAAACCCACTACTGTGATGATAAGCAGAGCGTGAGAGCGCGAGCTGTGCTCGTTCAGATTAGTGCATGCTGTTGCCCTGTTCATGTGACCCAGCTCAAACACCTGCAGGGGTCAAAGGCCAAGAAATGACTTGTAAAGTCAAGTTGATTAACCTTAACCAACTAAAGGCAGCAAAGATATTTCTACAGTGGAGATCACAAATTTGCACCGTACAGTACAGCGAACATACTTCACTGAATATCTAGTTATAGACTCATTCAGAGTACAGCTTGCAGTTAAAAAAACATCTGGCTGGGATAGTGTGAAGTCTGACCTTATTGATGTCCTCCACACTCTCGACTGTGAACTCAGTAAGTCCAGGCACATACAGCTGTCCACTGCCATCTGGACACATCTTTATATCGAGCTTCTCATTTGGATTATCTCCCAGAAGATTTCTGTGGAAATCAATCACATCATAAAAGTTTCTCCCAGGATTTACA
Organism: Botia almorhae; assembly: GCA_036877575.1. Classification (NCBI taxonomy): domain Eukaryota; kingdom Metazoa; phylum Chordata; class Actinopteri; order Cypriniformes; family Botiidae; genus Botia; species Botia almorhae. The sequence continues at coordinate 11,281 of JAZGTJ010011186.1, forward strand.
TCTACTGTATAAATTTGGAAAACTTTTATCCAAAGCAATTATACATTCTAAGTTAATGGTGAATCAAACCCTAAAAGCTTGATGTTGCAAGCGGCATGTTGTACCAGTTAAGCTACGATATTCTGGTCCCTAGATATGGACTAGTTCTCTTCAATGTATATCGGTGTATGTGGTTGGCCTGTTTTTGCACAGCTCAAGCACAGCTCTCCTTCACAACACACAACCTGAGGTATCAAATTTAACAGCAAGCAATGTTATAGTAATGCTTTCTGTAGCACTAACCAACAACAAAAAGAACAATTTCAAATCTAAAACGTGGAAAGCTTAAAGTAAGCTGAGCCTTCTGCTTTTGGTATAAAAACACAATCTGTCAAAACTCCAGCAGATGTGCAGAGGTTACGCAGTACTGTGAGGGGAGGTGGGGGATAAATGTGTGACGTGTGGACTGTTCTGATTGTCTTGCAGATGGCCTAAGTGATTTTTAATCTAATCCGTCTTTACATAACTGCTGACCAGCAAAATCCATTGCATGCCAAACCTAGGACCCACATAGAACAAGACAAAAAAAAAATCAAGGTTACGCATACACACATATAACACAGTGACGCCGCAACCATTATATAAAACGAGTGCTGAATATGCTGACGACTGCACAAAGCACCCAACCTGCCTGTCAGCCATCTAGAATTACCATCAACACCTGCCTGATTCTTCTTCTGCCTCAACTGTGTGTTGATGTGTGTGGGGTTTTCTCACCGAAGGGTCTCGTTGTAGATTTCCACCATGCCGACAGTGATCTTGTAGTCCCAGTCTGGCTTCTTCTCTGACACTTCAGAAAACAGCAGCCGCAGAGCTCGCTGGTTAATACCAGGATTCGCAGGGATACCCTGTAAAATGCAGAGAATCATTAGGTCATAACCTCAGCCTTTGTACAGACACAAACAGACGTTAAAATGCAATAAGAATTGACAGGGCTGATGTACCTCCATAGTGTAGGTCTTTCCAGAGCCTGTCTGCCCATAGGCGAAGATGCAAACATTAAAGCCATCAATACAGGAGGTTACCAGTGACTGCACTTCCTGGAACACCTGTCCAATCAGAAGAGGGGAAATTGTGAGGTCATTTTACCCAGAAAAACACCTATTAAAAAGCAAAGAACTTGTGCACTGACCTCCTCCTGAGTAGCCTGAGGGGGAAAGACTTTGTCAAGTTCAAAGGTCATGAGCTTGCCCTTATTGGACAAGTAAAGAACAGCATCATCATCTAGGTCAAGGGTCACTACGTTTTTGGTGTCAGCAGCATCTGCTTCTTCAGGGCAGATGGGTCGCACTCGGCACAGCACCCGAATATTTCCTAAAAAACAAGTTTAACAGGTTTGAGTGTCATCCACAACACTAGCGATATGTTGCTAAAGTATTCTTGGTTGTTGCCTACTGGCTTAAGTCCTCTATTAATACAACTACAAAAAAGTCCCAGAATGCTTTGCACACTTACCTTTGAGACGCACCAGTTCATTATGGCATTTCTTCCTCAGGTTCATCTCGCGCTTGTATTTCCGCAGCAGTTCTTGATTTGCGTTGCTCACCTCTCCAATCACCTGACAGATCTACAATCACACAAACAAACATTCTTAGTGTGCATTCTGTGGTCAGTCTGAGATATCTTTGTTTGTATTGAGCTCACCTCCTGCTTTGCTTCAGTGATGGCTTTCTCTAGCATGTAAGGGAAGTCCTGCACCTGTCTCTTCAGACAGTTGTAATCACAGGTGAGGGTCCTCAGAGCCGGCTGCAGGGTCAGGAGGTTCATCCGCACACCTGCACACACACAAGACATTAGAGGTATAACCATGCACTTCTCATATTGCCTCAAAATTGAGATTCACCCAAGCACACGTGTCGACTCACCTGCGAGGTTCTCATGGACAGCCTTCATCTCACTCTCGGCTCTGATGAACGCTTCCTCGATCACTCTGTTCTTCTCCTCCTCCAGACTCTGCATCTCAGCCTCCAGCTGACCCTGTGCTCTCTCCATTTCACCCTCATACACCAGAATCTAACACACAAACACACACACAAACACACAAATGTTTCAACAGACTGAAACATCTTATTGCTGTACAACACACCTGACCTAAGGGCCACAAAGCTTCTGTCTCAAATATCATGTTTTGCTCATGACAAAAGCCCAATTCGCCCTATCTGATAACTTTTGTAACTTCAGAACAGCAGTAGAGGACATCTTAATCCTGACATGAATGACTGACTGAATACTGACTAAAGTCATGACTGTTCTAATGCACTTAGTTATGTAAAATACGTTTGGTGTGGGATGTTGGTCACAGACACGAAAAGGGCAGCTGGGGTCACGCACATACAAATGAAATACACAATGGAGGTCACGTCAACTTTAACACTGCATCACGCTACAGCAATTAGAGGGTCATGTTACGACTCTGGGTATTGAGCTAGTTACTCTGCAAATTTCCAAGATTTCACAAGTCAAAAATGAGCATCAGCCAACATGAAATTCTTAAATAAATCCACATTGTAAATTTTTGCCTGGCACAAACTAATTTCCTGTCATAGTAAATCTTTTTTTTATTAGGGTTGGAAAATGATGCTGGATACATTTTTGACTTCTGACCCATCAGCTGCAGAGTAAACCGGCCGACCCTGGAGAGCCTCCCGGTGACCTCAGAGTTACCCCCACCCACTGCCTTTGAGAGCAGACTGTAGAGACGGCTGCGATCCGTCCTCAGCTGCAATGCAAATGAAGAGAGAGAGCCGTTAACCTGCTCCTGTATAACATCACCTCCATCACGGGGGCTTCACTTCTCAAACGTATGGAAAAAAGTAATCCACTTGGGTATCGACACGATATCCAAACAGATATAAACACTGCAGTCACCACAAATAGGACTCAGAGCTCAGACAGCTCAGAGGAGAGTTTTTCCATAGTATAATCCAGGAATAGATACACCATAAAGTTTCAAAATGTCTCAGGTGGGATTATACAGGAACTGGGTGTGATACCTGTTGGCGTAGCTGACTGCTGGTTTTCTGAGACTCGTGGAGCTGCTGTTCTAGCTCTCTGAGGAGCTGTCTCTGAACCCCCAGCTGCTCCTGGAGCGTCTGGTTGCGGGCCTGAGCCTCCATTAAAGCCTGCTTACAGTAAGATGACTCCACTTCAACGGTCTTAGTCACATACTGCGGAGAGATTATGCATACTTTTTCACTGTTTCTGTAGTATATGGTATGTTAGTTATTTTGAATTTGTTAGGTATTTTGAATTTTTAAGACCGGATTCAGAATTGTTAGACAAAGAATTGCGATGCATCAGAAAATAAGCTTTCCCCACCCCTAGTCTAGCATGCAATTCTCAACACAGCCAAGGAGGATCTCAACCTGCACCTCTCACCTTCACCTGTGGGGGCAATGCAGCCTGGAGTGAAAGAGCCTCCTCAGCATCACGAAGTCGTGAGGTTAGCTGCTCCTCACTTTGGCTCCTGTGCAGTGACGCTTCCTGGAGCTTCTGCTGAAGCTCCTGCCTGTGTTGGGCAGCCTCCTCTAACTGCCGCTGCAGCTGCAGCACCAGACTTGTCTTTTCCTGCAGCTGTTGCTCCAGCGCACCCAGCCGCTGCTCCTGGTCATGGCACTCCTCCTCCTTATGACAGAGCTCGCCTTGCAGGACCTCCACATTCTGCAGAGGGAGGTTGTTGAAAATTAATGAAATGAAAATTAAGAGAATGTGAAAGTATGAGAATCTATTTTTGATGTTTTAATCTGCATATGTATGGAACAGGATTTTTGAACCAATGAGAATTTTAATTTGGCTTTTCTGAGAACTGTTTTTCACTAAGATAGGGTAAGGTAAGATATTTTGATAAACGATTTTTATTTAAAGAGACAACAATTCAGGGTTTCTCAACCCCGTTCATGGAGGCACAACAGCAGCACACATTTTTGAGGTCTCCTTTACCTGACACCTGTCTGAAATTTTGAAATGTTCTATTAATGAGTTTGGTTGAATCAGTTGTGTTGATTAAGGGAACATCCAAAATGTGTAGTGTTGCTGTCCTTCCAATAACAGGGCTAGGAAACACTGCTATATAGTATAGCCCTTATTGGGCCCAGGGGAATGAGGCCCCACCCATAAAAATCTGTTTTGGGCCCAATGAACTTTATTGATTGTGCTGGTGGCACCTGTTTAGAACATTGTGTCATATTATAGAGCATGAATGCGAGTGTGTGTATAGGAGAGAGTGAGTGTGTTTAGGTTGTCTGTGTATACCTGGCTGTGTGGGCAGTGGGTGGATGAGCAGGCAGTCTGGGGCTGCTGGGCTTGACTGGCCCTCAGCTCCTGTTTGAGACGCTGGTTTTCACTCTCCAGCACCTCAAGCTGTTTCTCCAGATCTGTTGCCCCCTACAAACATACACATGCATACTTATGTATCTAAATGTGGACATTCTATAGACTTCTAGTGGTTTTCATACACAGCTAGTTATAACAATAACGTAACCCTTACCCACACTCTAACCCTAAAACTTTTACAATTTAAATTATATTACAATTTAAAACTATATTTTTAGATACTTTTTACAGATGAGGGCTGATTTTTGGGTACAAATCTATCCCCAGTATATGGTTAAGTAAACCCACACACACCCACACACACACACAACCATCTGCAACCTTTAATAGTTGCAGATCTTACACAGCTTATGAGGGTTACATTCCTATCAACAAAACCTGCTTCATAAAACTAAATTAGGTCAGTGCAAAAAGGAGGGGACACAAGCTTCTTGTAAAAGCTTATAGCTTAAAAACAGAAGCGTTGCAACTTAACCCACTAGGATCAGTTGATTCAGACAAAGGCACCAACCGTAACAACCCTGCTCCTAATAACTCCTCTCTATTCTTCTCTGTTTGTCTGAATCTTACCAGCTCAGAGCGCAGTCTCTCCACCTCCTGCGTCTGGTTCGCTAGTTTCTCCTCCAGCTCCTTGACCTACAAAACCACAAGCAAACACCATTAAATCCACTCACAAAACGAGCCAGCAAGTCTTGTGTATTAATCCACGTGATACACAGATCTGCTTTCACTGAATCTGACATGAACAATGAATATCAATGTACAAAAAGGTCATGATTCACTAGCAGCAAGGAATGTAAATGATCTGGCTGAAAGACTGAGCCTTACTCTGTCTGTGTGTGTGTGTGTACCTGTGTGCGCAGCCCTGTAATGAGAGTGAGTTGTCCCCCTTCGTCTTTTTGGAGTTGTTCCTGTGATCGAACCTTATTTACATGTACAGTGCTGGAAAAATCCACAGGCCTTTGATTTAAAGTATTAAAGCCCCTCAAACCTATACAGACATGAAAACATTACATTTCAATGGGAACCTCACAAAAAAATTCCTGTCACAAGAGATAGTAGACAGAGATAGTAGAGAGTAGAAACATGCTCTCTACTAGATAGAGAGTATGTAGATACAAAAAATATGCAAACATAGATTTGAATACTTGGAAACGTGTATGGCCCTATTGCTTTTTGTGGTAGAGTTATGCATAAACATGTAATTAAACCAGATGTTATCCAGGTAGGTATCTTCTTGTCAACAGTTTACCGAGATCAACTAATAGATCATGGTGCTTAGTGACATCTAAGCTTTGGGTTCGATCCCCTCCCCCCAAACAAAACACAAAATTGCAATGTATAACTTAACACACTATAAGCCACTTTGGATAGATAGAATAGCCACTTTTCTACATAGAAAGCACCATCACAAACTCATGTTTTGCGTTATGATTGCTTAAATCATGTACCAAGTTGTTCATAAGAATGAAAAATGCTTGTGAACCTGTGTCTGCGGTCAGGAGGAGCAGAGTCAGAAAATGCTTGTGTACCACGTTAATACAACGACCATGT
>JAZGTJ010011187.1:0-17204 GCA_036877575.1 Botia almorhae
AGTTTCCTGTGTATTTTAGGGGCCTTTTCTCCTCTGCAGAAATATGGCCTCAGCACAGAGGTCATCTTTAAATAGCACAATGCTTTTACCTCTGTAGCATGCAGGCAAACACACACTCACTCTGCAAACAATACCTTATATAATGAACATTCAGGAGCGTTTCTTTAAAGCTACATAACCCTTATGGTTCATTGTAAATTAGGGAAATGGCCACTGAACGCTGCACTATAACTAATTAATAGACTGGTTTTATTCTACCTGTTGTAATTGTAAGGTACACATACATACTGTACAAATACAGCAAACATAATGTGCATGAGGCAATTTTTGCTGGGACCAGTGCAAAGCAACATCTATATGTTGTTAAATACAGTTAATAGGAACATACACATGCTAATGTGCCACACTGTGTAAATCTCTTCCTTATCTTGAGTTTATTTTAAGTGGAACACATTAACAACCAGAACTTTATGATTGCTCCACATCAGTGTAAAGTGTCTAAGGTCAAATTGAAATTAATGTGTGTGTGTGTGTGTGTGTGTGTGTGTGTGTGTGTAATTTGATATTTTTTATATTTGATATTCTCTCTCTCTCTCTGTCTTTATCTATCTATCTTTATCTATCTATCAAAAATATCAAATATCAAAATATATATACATTTAATCAAAATAGAGTTAAACAGAAAATCAGCTTCTTTCACTTTTCAACAAGGATCAAACTATCAATCATCACTCACAATTTGATTTAAACCATGTAATTTCTTTCCATGTAATTTCTTTGGCACTTGGCTGGTGTTAATTTTGGACCCTTGTGAATCAACCCTTGTGGACAGCATAGATCTTTAACCACAGAGCTACATATAGAAAAGAATATGGTCATGCTGTTTACTTTCTACAGTACTTCTGTCCGGCAGGACAGACATGGTACCTTCATTCCAGCGGCTGCAGCGGGGCCCCCGGGGTCCACTGCCTGAATGTGGCAGGGTTTACTTCCTCTCACCACGAAGCCCCAGCCCACTGCATCTCCCACAATCTGCAAACACACACATCAACACACATTAACTCCTTTAGCTGTAGCTTCAGTTCTGCTTGCACATGTATAAATTCCCTGGAGCATTGTGTTGTTTGTGGAACAACAAACGACAAGCTTTTTATTCATCAACTCAAAACATTGACTTGACTTAAGTAAACTAAATAAAAACATACAATATTAAGTTTTAGATTTGTCAATGTGGTTTTTATCTGCTCTTGGCTCTTCCTGTTGATTCTGTCGGGGCTTAGAGCAATATCTCCACCGCTATTGGAATAAAAACTCAAATTATTTTTAGCTCTAAACTTTCCCTCCCTCTAAATGGATTCTCAGAACAAAACATAGTAAATTATGCTTGACGTCAGTGCAGATTTAGTGTGTGTATGTGTTTGGGTATCCATTTAACTATCCTCTTGGGAAACGTCTGACCAGAAGTGAGCTAAATCTGACAAAACTGGGATCTGGGAACATTTGTTATGTGCTTTATTGACAAAAACAATATACTGTTTAATTAATATAAATAATGTTTTTTTAACCAAGCTTTCTGTTTGGGTTACAGTGTGAGCTATGGTTAGTCAATATCAAATTCAAATTTTATTTGTCACATGCAAGATCATACACAGTACAACATGCAGTGAAATGCTTTGCATGACCGTCTTACAGAAACAAAAGTAGAAACATTTAAGTCTAAAAAATTAAAGATTTAAAGTAAAATAAGTCAAATAAGATAAAAGGTAAAAAATAAGGATATACATGTAAACATTTAAGATTAAGTGTTTAAGTGATTAATAGACAGTATTATTGTTTACAGTATAAAATCAATTGAAGTCTACAGTCTATGCCCCCATTTTGACAGCTAAGTAAATGTGTGTGTGTGTGTGTGTGTGTGTGTGTACAGGTGTATGTGTGTGTCTTACAGTGAATGTCTTCTTTATGTAAGGTCCACCGGGAGTCTGAAGTTCCTCTGGGCTCACTTGTCTCTTTAGCACTGTAAATACAGTCAAGACACAATATTTCTCAGTCATAAACTCTAGGTTAATTTTTATGACTATCTCTAGGAGTAAAACATCACTTTGTATTTAATACAGAAAAACGAATTACAAGTTACAACAACACTGAGACACTATTTACTTTATGCCTCACATTACGCAATGCTGCCGTTCACAACTCTGCAAGCGACAGGAAAACAAAACATGTGCTCTGAGATAGAAAGAAACAGAGGGGAGAGAGTGAGAGATGTAGTCAGACTGTAATGGGGTACTGCTGGAGGTTTGTTTAATGAAGTAATGAGGTGCTGTCATTGCTGAGGTTAATTTACCACAGATGGTAAATTACATTGAGGTTAATTTACCACTGAAGAGGTTTTAATTAGTCTGAACTCTTCATCAGTAATGCATGTATAATGAACCAAAAGCTATAGATTAATTTCTTGTTAATTTTATGGTAATTTTTTGGTGTTTTCTTTTCGAAGCTTAACAGACACGTTGTTTAAAGAGCTCCATTAAGATTTTTCAGAAATGTCAACTTTTGTGTTCCAGGGAAAAATATAAAAGCTGACTGGTTTGTAACAACAATAAGGGCAAGTGACAAAACGACAGAATTCTCTTTTCTGGGTGAACTCATTTTAAAGAATATTCACTTAAACATTTAGTATGTGTACATATAGGGAGCACAAGGCCATGTATTCCTGACCAGCGAGGGCCTTTCTATCTCTTCCTATCAAAGTCATTCTATACATGCCCTAATTCTTTTATACACAATAACACATTCTTTTCCAAACAATTTTTTCAAACATTTAGTGTCCATGTTTCTTCACAGCTGTGAGAACATTCAAACATTTAGTGTCCATGTTCTTTACAGCTGGCTACGGTTATCACTTTGTCAGTCAAGGCCATTGCGTGACTAACTCCTGTATTCAGTACACACACAGAATGACAATTAAGGGGATTCATTCCTGTATTTAAATGCGAGCTTCACTCCCAAAACTCAGCAGTGTGTACGTGGCCACTGTGTTTCTCTCGTTTATTTTTTCCACTTGTGTTTATTTTGTCACTGATTATGGGAGGGCAGTTGAGACGGCATAGGATTGGATAAGCAAAGTAACCAATTGGAGGCAGGCAACAACAGTGCCAAACCAAGACCAAGCTCAACTCCTTACACACCACTTTTTTATATAAAAAAACTCACCTAAGCAAACCACACTATGTATGGAAAAACGGTCTATTTCCTCTGCAAAAGCAACATGTAATAACGTTAAATGCTCTGATGACAGATTGCATCCTGGTATCTGCATTGCTATTGGACAAAGAAGAGGGCTGCTTTAAACGGTTGGCTCCCTGTACTGAAACTGCATGCAAAGCAGGAGATCTAGGGGTGAGGTAAAAAGGCTGTGGTAGGTGGTAGGTGTGGATTGCTTCTTTGCAGCCATGCTTGGGGCTTGCCTTGTATCGCCATAGAGGCCAGTGTTCTAATTTGGTGGTGTGCATGTGTGGCTGTGTATAAAATGTTCTTCTGTCCCTCTGCCTGCTGGCTGTGCTCCTTGCCTTTCCTTAAGGGGACGGCGTGTTCCTGCCAGACCGTCTCTCACACTCACTCCGCATGAACGCACACTGTTCAAGGTTCTTAAAGTTTTTATGGGTCAGCGAGTTTACTCTACTGTCTTCACACACGTTGACAAGTGAGAATACAACAGATTGAGACACAGTGAAAATGTGCATATTTAGTGAGTTAGAACGTGTTAAATATTTTTATTTTGATTAGTGTTTATTAAAAATGGTCACTGGACACATTACAATATTTTCATGTAGTTCAATCATGATGCGTAAATACAGAGCAAATTATATCTGAATGTCTGTATTACTGTGGCATATTACTAGGGTAGAATACTTGAAGTGAGCACTTAGAAGGCTGCAAAATATTACTGTCTCACTTGTTTATGTTTGAAACACCCTAACCTGCCACTTAAAACTGGAATTTTAATTATTTTTAATTAGCTGTCAAGAATAATCTTTTTAATAATACTTGTGTAAAAAATGAGTTCTTTGACTCACTTATGTAAATTTATCTCCTCATGCTGTGGTTGGTTAAAAAAATATAATTATATATATAAAATATACATAAATATATTATATATATTAAATATATAAACAATATTTCCACTGACGATCCCTGTATGTACAACACTAGTGTTTTAAAATCCCAGGTAAGATAATCATCTCGCAGTTATAAAATGAATTGCGAAGAAACGACACCCAGGATCATATAATAATAAAGGACAAAATTACTTCCTTAAAAAGATCATTGGCTGAACAATTGAGTAACAGCCTTCTGGAAGGACCATTTATGAAGGGATTCAGTTCACTTTTGTTTGGAATGGTCGTGTAACGTTCCCCTCCTGCAGTGCCCTTCAAGGGTGCAAAAATGCTGTTTGGAGTTCACCTATAATCTGAGATCAGCACTTTAAACTTAACAAGGAGAATCTCTATCAGGGGGTAAAAAGTTTCATGGGAAACAAATGGTCCATGCCTCATAGAATTACTGTCAACAAGCACAATTATAGTAGAGCAAAACCAGGTGGAACACAGGGAGAGCAGACAGATGTGGTTTTTATGACCTGAAAGCACACAAACACACAATCTCCTGATCCACCCATGGAGATATTGAGAAACATGGTAGACGCCTACTGAAACTGCTTTACAGTGTGGGGCCTGATTCTCTTTACAGATTCTGAACACAGAGATGGTGTAAATAAGTGAGTAACTAGGCTAAATGTGTCTATGGACTCTTTTTGTTTTGTTTTCTATAGGGGAAAGTGCAATCTAATATCCTGCAATTGTCAAATGTTTGAAGTTTTCCATTAGTTTGTTTGAAATGGATCTGCACTGACAAATGGATTTAAAGTATACGTTTTCCTCTGAATTATGATGTCATGAAAGCACCATGCATATTAATTATAAATAAACCAGCAAAACGCTGGTTTTACATAGTTTATGATGATTACATCATGTCAAGTGCAGGACGTCTCTTTTTAACAATTCTTACCCATTAAAACGAATGCATATGTCATGTATGTCGTAATATGAAGTTATTACTTAAGAACAACATGAAATCACAGTTGACCTTATTTCTTATTAAATGCCCCTGACCTTATCAAGCATGATTTATCAGTACATGATATTCTAAAATATGTTTTCATTGTATTTTCTCTGAACCTTTAGCTTTTGTATCTTTTTTACTGCTAATAATAAAAGCCCTGTGGGACAATATTAATATATCATAGAACGTCCTGTCCTACACTATCTGCCAACATTTATTCTTAAATTCACCACATTATAGTTAAATATGAATGATGAATGTCATTTTTAAATGGCATTTTATGGGTTTGGATGGACTCCTGTAAGCACACAGGTCTGTGTTAGTGTGAGGGGGCTGTAGGTAAGTGCGTGTGGGGATCCTCTTACCAGACTTGGGGTTGCAGAGCACAGGGGGGCTGCTGCTGAGGGTGGGGCTGCTGCTATAGTAACCGATGCTCCCACAGCTGCTACTCATGCTGCTCCGCCTTACTGCCGACACCACCTTTATCTCTTTAGTGGGGCTGACTGGAGAGAGAGAGAGAGAGAGAGAGAGAGAGAAAGAAAGACAGAGAGAGAAAGATGAAAAGGAAGTGAAAGACAGAGTTAAAACACTTCCGCCTTCACGTGATGCGATATTGTCAGTGTAGTGCAGATAGTGTTATGACATGTAAACATCCCCCTGGTGCATTAACTAACTGATATAACTGTCCAGAGAGGCCTCACAGCTCGCAGTTCTCCTTTCTGAAGTGATTTATGAAACACACACACACACACAGACAAACTTTGCTATTTGCATGAAGAAATTCCACAGACGTATAATTACAACAGAATTATAATTACTGCACATTTAACCGTAGAGTTAAACACATTAACTCCATGTATAAAAAAAGATCATTTTTTATCATTTCAAAACAAGCAAAAAATTGTTCAGCTCATTAACTATTTTTCTTAGGACATCTAGATGCAAGAAACAAAGAAAGCAGACTGAGTAAAAGGGTATACTGTGCAATAAAATGGCATTAAACTGAAATATTTGTAAAGCAATTTTAACCGTTGAGACGCTGTCATTTAGAATCTCTTCAATCACAATAGTCAATCTCTCCAACTTTATTTTACATTCATGTTATCAAGCTACTAATTACAAGTCAGATACTCAAAATTCTGATATGACATGAACACACCATTAGCTAACCCCTAAGACCCCTCCCACCACACACACACGCACACACACACAGTTCATCCTAAGCAGTCATGGCAAATTGTAACACTGAATTGCATTTAATTCCATACAGTAATTCTTCTCCAGTGTGGTGCTCATGACGAATAGTAATTAATTTGGCTTTGTACAGATACACTCTACTGATTCACTTTGGTTGTACATGACAGGTTGTTTTTATGCGCCTGTGTGTGTTTAAATACAAGCAGAACACACACACACACTTACAACAGATGTATGAAAGATAAATGTTCATATTTTATTCAGCTCTGACAAGAGGAACCAAGCAACCTATCCCAAGACACTATGAGCTCATTTCCTCTATTGACTCATGATGGCCTGATAGTGATTCAACAGGCCAGTACTAAAAGCAACACTTGCAGGTTTACATTTATATATTATTCAGCATCATGGAAGGCCATATTAGAGCTCTGTCTTACAGAATGCTCTATAACACCACACAACACCATTAAATTTGTTACACCTACAGAAAGGTGAAGGAAAAGAAGCAATCTTGAAGATATAAAGAAACAGATGATCTTTATAAGGTGTATGATAAAGATATGATACAGATATGCAATTTAAGACTGACAAAAAGGCTTTACAGATAATGCACTCTATCACAATATATGTGTGCTTACAGGATTGTTTTTAATTCAATGACTAACCAAAAATCTATTTTATTTTTGCTATTTTGTGGTTGTCTCAACATGTGCACTGCATGAACAGTAAATTAAAATCTAGGAGACCAGATTTTTACATTCATTGTCTATCTATCACTGTAAATTATTACACCTGTATCCACTACATCAAGTAGTGATCAATATCACAGTACTAACACTGCTCAGTATCACACCAGTATCACAAAAAAAGTGTCTGTGTAATCAGTGTCTGTGTTAGTAGACTAACCTGAGAGGAAGCTGGTGTTTCCCCCCTCGGATGCCTGTTTGCGCAAACAGAAAGGGCTGTCGTGGTTCTCTGGGATGCTTCGGCAGCGCTCGTTGAAAAGCTCCATCAATCGCCGCCGTCGCCGAAAATTCATCCTAAACTGGTAAAGCAGCCCACCGTCCATAAAGTGATGCTTGTTAGACACTGGGCAGAAGTTAAAGAGAGGGGTCAAACTGTCTGCAGATTCTGCAGAAATTGGATCATGTTTATTTTCTTTCTTACTAAGAAATTCTCAAATTAAAGCTTTCATTTGAAATTTTCATTTAAATTATGCTAATAAATAAAAATAAAAATATACAAATACAAACGAATGCAAAAGGAACCTTGAAAGGCTTTGATGTTTTTGAGGTAAAAACAGGAAAACCTGTTTAACAAAGTCTAATCAAGTGTTTGTGACTAACAGCTCTTGTGTAAAAGTTGCACATGGCATCAAAAATTTCCATCCCATAATCTTACACTGGAGTGATAGATCAAAGCAACGTGTGCAATGTCCCCAAGACTCATCATGTTTCAAACACAGTATTATTAAATATTTAGTTTAACATTCTGCATCAACTTTCCATGTTTATCACCATGTTTAGTGGTCTACTGTGCTATTATTGTGCCATGTCACTAATCACAGGGCTGTTACAGTTTTAGAAACAATTTTAGATAAATGACCATTTCTTAGACCATTTCTCTTTCAAATATAAGCCTGTGGCACCAATGCAAGCCTGTGGTCCACTGTACATTTTATTTCCCTTTGCTAACAACCCTTTTCAAATTTGCAAAACTTTAAAAAGACTTCTAAATATGAACAACTCAAACAATCCATATAGTACAGACAGCAAAGAGAAGTCCATGAAGATGTTTTGTTGTGCAGAAGAATGCAGATCCAGCAGATGTGTGGGAGAGAGCCGGGCTGTCTCATGGAGTCCTCTGTGGCCTGACACACTTGCCCATTTTCCTACTATCACAGCGCAGACATTTTATGTTCCGCATAAAATTTGGTCTACTTTGCATTTTTTTCAGGCAAAAACACCCAATTAGACAAGAAGGGGTTGTCTGGCCATCATGTAAAGCAGTGAGTAACAGTTTGTAATTTTCTCCTGCCACATTCAGGGCGGGTGAATCTGAAACTTGTGCCGGTTTGTTTACATAATGTAAACATTCATTATTTCATGGACATAACTCTAAAAATAAATATATAGCTGTACTTTCAGTATGAATACCTTGTTCACATGCTACTAAGTGCCTTTAAACAAAGCTGTAGCATGTCAAATCCAGTGACTAGCTCTTCTATTAAAAAGTTAACTTTAGTAGCATGGTAAAGATTATGTTTAAATATCGAATGTCAAATCAGCAACAATTTGTAACGATATGCCTTGGGGGTGACCTTAGGTTATAGGGCCCTTTAAACTGAGGGCACATTTATATGACAATGATGTACTAAAACTGAAAAGGTTTTTCTTTTTGCATACAGATGACAATGTTGTCAAAATTGTCACACAGATCTGCGAAAATGACAAGAAATGCTGTATTATGCTCAGCAGGCCAGTAGTTGGCAACGTCACTAGATAGACTAAACACGTAGTACGCTTGCGCATGCCAGATTTACAATGTTTTTTTTAAAGTTTACTTTCAGTAAACTTTCCTTTTACTGTGTACATTAGGCCCACAGTAATGTACACCCCCCCACACACACACACCCACATACTCACTGAGCTGCACACATACAGGCACATTCAGCCTATGAGCAGAAGCAGGAAAAACAGAGAACAAGCTTTTTGGTTCTGGAGAGTGCTGTCATGCTCTGTCTCCACCCTGATGGGGGTAATGAATTCAAATGCTCGTGCACTAGCCCTTTTCATGCTTATTCATCATACAACATCACACAGCAATTCTGGCTGGCTGTTGAGCAATGACAACAGATTTACACACTTATTTAAAATTATTTCAGGCAGTTGCGTAACTTCGTTTCAGGGGGCCTCACTGCTGACAGCTAAGAGGCAGAGAGGGGGTAGAAGTACCAAAACCCACTCTTCTTTGCTGCTTTTATCTTTATACTATTATTTGCCAGTGGGGAAAAACCAGAGAAATTTTCAGTTGTTTCATTGTTCTGTTGGTTTAAAGCTGGAGATTTCCCATGATGCCTTGCACATGTGAGTTGCTGTGTTTATTGACTGGCTCCAAATACAGCAGCAACATTCAAGTTGGGGCACAAGCTTTGTTCAGTTATGATGTGGCTTACTATGCAGTATCTGTATATTTATGATGGTGTTGGGGAGTAACTAAAGATTAATCCACAAAAAACAATAATCCATTTTAGGACCAATGTAAAACTGTGAGGCTTTTACCATTTTTTGTATCAAAATATTTTGTTGCTCATCACTGTTTTAGAATGTAGCATGTTTTCTGCATTGTGTCTGAAAAATACTTATCTAACTGTAGAAATACTAATATAATCAGGTAAATATTAAAGCAATATCAGACAAACAAAAGTGCATTATTACCATATATCAGTGCAGCTGTGACTGGACAGCAGGCAAAAGGCCTCCAATGGGGGCAGTCAAAGCAGGCAGCCAATGAGGCCTGCAGCAGATTGTGCAGTGGGCAGAAATCGGACAGGAAAGGTGCTGTCACTACACACTACACTGTATCCTTTAACACTCAACAGTGCCCTGATTGTGCTTGTGTGTGTGTATGTGAGAGACTGTGTATCTGTGACTGAAAAGTACAACTACGCTCTATGGTAGTCACATTGTATGTGTGAAAGCCTCTATTAGTGCACATTATGTACATGAATCTTTTGTGTGTATGTGTTCTAGTGTCACACTGTGTTTTGGCCAGACACAGAGAGGATCACTTTTGCTGTTGCTGGGTTGGAGGCATGTCCATCTGTTGCTGACCATCAAACAGTCTCATGCACTTACAGTTCTCATCCCAGGCATGCACAGACTACCCTAAATGCATTGAAAAATGCCTGGGACAAAAGTGTCTGCAGAATGCATACATGTAAATAGTCCTGCCACAACAATCTTGTTTTTTACATTTTAAAACACATATTACTTGTGTGTGTATATATTATTTGCATGTATTATTTACAGCGTGTCCTGATAGCAAAATAGCTCAAGCCCTAATCAAACACCTGATTTTCAGGTGATCCAGAAGACATTGATCAGCTGGCTCTGGTGTGTTTGATGGGGGCTGGGGCTGAACTTGCAGGTCAGTGGCCCTCTGGGAGCAGGTTTAGATATGCCTGCTTTAGTTGTGCAGCTTTAGGTCAGGATCCTGCCTGAGTGCTCACCATGCTGAATGATGCCATGCTCCAGCAGTCTGCGGCCCAACTGCTCAGCCTCCTCCCTGGTGGCCATTTCACCTTCCTGCAGCAGCCAGTCTATAAACTCTGACGCCACTAGTGTCCGCTCGTAGGTCACTCCCTCCTCATCGCGTGTTTGTAACAGGGAGTTTTCAGTGTTCATCAACCTGAAGTGGGAGAGAGTATGTTGATTAACATGTGAGATGCATCCCATATATAACAGAAACAGGACCGCTTCATCATTCAGCTTAAAAAAACAGCCTGATCCGTGGAGTGATGTGCTCGCATCATCAAAATGAGGTCAAAGGTCAAAACAGAACTGCTGAATGTGCCACAAAGGAAGAGCAGCTGAACTTTCAAGAAATGCAACATTCCCAACCATTCAGAGGTGGCGGGTGCTGACAGGTGAAAATCAACACGCTTTACGCACTGCAGCGCATTTAATGAAGACAAAGAGTCAGCACACAACCCCGGCTAAACAAAGGTTGCCTTTGAAGATATATGTCATGAGGGAAAATGTGAGTTCCCAAGAACAATTATATACACGAGTGGATTAACGCTCGTCTTCACAACAGTTTGAAAATCGTGAAAATTTAAAAAGTATGACGGAAATGATATATCTTAAACTAGTGGGCAAATGCCTCACTATCACTCCGCGTCCTTTGCCAGGGACACGAGCCTTAGAATTAAATGTTTGCCATGTAAACACCGCGTCTATTCTTGTGCCTTTCAAGGCAAACTGTGATATCAAACTGCCTGCTGTTGAGCAACCATTAAATAATGACTGACCTCAGCAAAAAAGATATGCAACAGTGTCCTAGTTTTCAGTCCCTTTACTGTTTTTGGGCAGTTTTCTTGCATATGTAGCTTTTCTGTTTGCTAGTCAATATTTTAACCAAATCACTAATGCTCCACTTAGACTAAACCACAGGTCCAGTTGCATGTCAATTTGTGACATATTAAGCATAAATTTCTTGCTTAGTGCTGCTATCTTCTCAAGTTATGAAGTGCATTGCGATTTGCTTAAAGCCTTACTATCATTAGAAAATGCTAGTGTCTGCATGCCGCAATCTGCAATACATGCAAAATCCCTGTTAATGACAATAATGGGGTATGAACTGAAGTCTTGGTGCAAACCAAATGCTAATAGGATGTTTTATAAATCAAAGGTTTCCATTAGGACAAAAAAAGCATCAAAACAGGAAGCTCCTGGTGCCATTTAACTGGCCATTCTTCTGGAGTAAACCTTTGTTTACATTTTGCGTTTTATTTACATTGTGGTTTTAGTAACCCAAGTCCGAAACGCAAATGTACCAAGAACACTTGCACACAGAGCTTTGTTTTTCTGTCCACTACGCTTAGTAACACGGAGGGCAAAGTTGCGTCAAAAACAAAGAGGTTGACAATACCAAGGTATACAGCTGTTCACAATGACTAATCATGGTTGCTTAGTGACAGGGCTCAAAACATTCCTGGACGTTTGCTTACATAGTTCTTGAGCTGGTCAGAATGACACTTCACACACTCAAAAACATTTGATGTTTTACGCTTCAGCACATAATGGTAAGCAAACTTGCCACAAGCCAAATCCACAAACACTGACCACAAGTGTAATAGTGCCTACAGTGTTCAGATTAAAGCACACAAGGGGTTTGTGTGGCAGATTCCTTGCTGGACTTCATCTTCCTGTTATGTAAGAGCAGAGCGGCCTGCTGAGAGACATCTACAGCACAGCAGGACAGACAGCAGCAGGCTGACCCCTCTGCTTCATCCTGGTATTCATCGCAGTGCAAACACATAGCAGAAACTGCTCTGGACTTTTAAGCAATAGCGTGACGGGAAAACACGGCTAGTCATGCCACAGACTGGCCTTGCTAACATATGCCATAACATATGTTTACAGAAATCATTTAAATATCTCCAAAAATACTTGCCTTATGCTTGACTCTTTCTAAATCTAGGTTTAGGTGTCTGAGAACTATTTGAAATGTTGTCTATACAAACAAGATTACAACAATAAATATGAAATAGGAAGTTTCTCCTTATTTGACAGAACACTGTTACTTGAACTTCTAATTAATTGAAGTAGTTCTTAATTACTAAATTACCGGTCTATTCACTACTTTCCTAATAGCTACAATTTAAAACAATGCAATGCATTTAGATGTTGACCTGTCAACAAAAAGTTAAAAAAAAGTCAAGAAGGAATAACAAGTATTTCAATAACAAGAATATGACTATGCAACCAAAGAAATACAGTATGTGAAGAAGTAGCTACTCAAATATTTTTAAAATAAAAAAATCTTTTTACTTAAAGCTTTTTTTTTTTAATTCTGCAAAATTTTTGAAATTGCAGACAGTAAGTGGCCTTGGGCAGTCCTAAATGCACTGGCAAACACTTGCAGGTAAATACCTACTTCTAAATAGATCCAGCTGGAACCAAGCACACTCAATCTGTCTAAAATCTGTGTTTCTATGGATACTGTCCATTTACCAGACAGCTACCAAATGTTCAGAATCAATATGTCCGGACTTGTGTTCCACAATAACATCCTGTTTTGGTGCTGTATGTCAGTAGAGAGGGAAAACTTTGGAAAGACTTTGAGAAAAAAGGAAAAAACATACTTTGCAAACAAGGACATCAAACAAATAGTAAACAGTTATTAATGCAATAATGCTATAATCTCTTAGAATTTTAATGAGGCTAAACAACCGTACTTCTCATATATTCGTTGACCTCTCATGAAAACTTTGGCCTCATTATCCAGTGGAAATGTTCCGTCATCTTTCCTGAAGCGGTAGAACAGCTTCATGTCTTTGAACTCCTTGTGCTCATCACAAACTGTGAGAACAAACAAATTCAAGATACATGTTAAAGATTAAGTGTAGAACAATACAGTGTACTAAGGATCACATTGGTGTTCGTGGTAACACAATAATTCACTCTGATTACTGATTTTCCACAAAAACACAAAGTGACTTTTTTTCAAGAATATAGCTGCCTCTTTCAATGTAATATGAGAGAATAACGGACTTAAGCCAAGTTCAAAGACATAAAAGTCCAAGCCTTATGAAGCCATACGATAGCTTTGTCCCTAAGCTTCAAAACGGTCTTTAAAATGTTATATGGACCACAAGAATGATGCGTCAATGTGAATAATGACACACACAAAGCTATGGTATGGCTTCAGAAGATTTAGAATATGGACCTTTTATTATACTTATATCAGCTTTATCGTCATCTGGGACCTGGCAGCCCCAGTTCCCATTTACTTTCATTATATGCAAAACAATGGCCAGATATTCTTTAAAAGGTCATATACTATAGTATAACAATTTTTACTTTTGGGGGAACTATTCTTTGACTAAATAATAGCTCAGAGAGAGGCATTTCAGCCCTGTGTGAGATGAGGCGAACAAACCCACCATGATGAATGATGCTCTGGTCAAGAAGTTTCTGCATGATCTTGATGGCAGTTTCTCTATCAGATGCTTCTTTGTGCTCAATCAACCAATCAACAATCTCCTTGGCCACAAAGCAGTTTGGGTAGGTTCGCAGATGGTGTCTCCTGTCTTTAATCACCTTACCCTCATGAAGTCGCAACCTAGAAAACAGATAGAAATCAGACCAAAAGCCACCTTAGCTGTTATAGAGTTAAAACCAACACTACTCTATCTGTGTCCAGAAACCAAAATAAAGGCATTACAACAAACTTTTTACATTTCCAGAACTATATCTTTCCTGGGTCAATCTATAAAGTATCAGTCTAAACTAGATCAACAACACCCTGATTTTCCTTAAAAATACATGTTGTCAAATAACAGACAAAGAAGCTAACAGTCTAGAAGACAGCAAATGTAAATCCCCCCCCAAACCCAAATTGTATTTATAACCAATATATCAAATAAAACCGATTTTTTCTAAACATCCAAGTGCCAACATGTGCCAACAATTTCTGATACATCTTGGAATTATTATTGGCATCATTGGATCATAAATATAAACTAAACTATACACTTATCGTTTTAAATTATGCAAGAGTCTTGCTGCACCCTTTACTTAATCCTCAAATTTAGATTAAGGAATATATGACGGCTGGGGTAAACCTTGGTTACTTTTACGCTTTAACTTTATAATGCCATACAACCTCACTAGAAATCTCAAATGGTGATAAAACCCATAGCAACCCACAGTTTAATTTGTTCAACAGAAACTACAGACAAAAACTACAAAAGTCACCCACCCCATAACTGCCAGCAGAAATCTTCATCAATTCTGTCCAAACACTAACAGCTATGCATTTCCAATTCAATTATTCGCAACAAGCAGACATACAGCAGTTGACACAATGGTATAAACACTGTGTAAGATAAACTCACAAGACTGATTGTGACTGCAGGCAGTATGTAGCCAGTGGATCACACCATTAAACTGCACTTTAGCACTGTCTGACACCAAACAACAGCACAATGAGACTTGTGTCATGACATTACCATATAATAGTCAACGTGAATTGTCAGCCTTGTCTGGTGGGTTCATTTAAATGGGTTCATAAAGAGAACTAAGCTGTCTGTTATTCTGTTTGCTATACCCACAGGTAATATGGATTGGGTAAAGTCACCCTAACAGCTTTATACCTGCAGCAGATACACTTAACACATGGGTCCTCTGTCTATTATTGATTATACAAACCTGAGTCAGCCAGATAAAACTGGTTTACTGTGGCCTACAGTACAGTAACAAACCCAGTGCTGTTGCACTGATATTCAAGCACAACTAGTGCATAATGTCTTTTGGAATTTTATATTCCCATTGACCAAACAGTGTTTTCTGGCAGAACTGCCAAATTTGCCAGAACTGATTTGCCAGCTTTAGAAATTATATTGTGGTTGTAAGAGTTTTATATTAATGCTATACATGAACAAAGCCAGAACAACAACAGAGTTGTAAGGAAGTTAGGATGGAGCTGACAACACAGCGTTTAGTTGTAAACCTGTAAAGCAGTTTAAAATTGTGATTATCTATGCTAAATTAAACAGCCTTCTCCAAAACTATCCAAGTGAAGGAAGAAATTAGTTGACAGATAACTAGATTTGTTACAAATGATCATACTTATGATAATATAACTAGCCTTTGGGAACAAAACAACACTGTTTTAAAGTCATATCTGAAAATTGTCATCATTAGGTTTTAATTGTATTTCTTGTGTAAAAGTACTTAACTCAAGAGGGTCTGAATCTCACATACCGGCATATTTAGAGCAGTGCACGTGATACTGATGACCATGCCTGACAAACGAGTGGCAAACTGAGACAAATAAAGTGGCACACGTTCATCAATTTGTTATATTAACGCTTTATTGCGTAACAACGCTGCATGGTTGCTGTCAACTGCAAACAAACAGGTGTTAAGCGAATGGACATGACAAATATATGGGCGTGACAACTACAGTTATACTGTTACGAGTAAATGTACGTTATGACGTAATTAAAGTGCAAACTATGTGAGGGATACTTTATTATGGTGTCTTTGAATAACCGCAATGATACATCTACATGTTGACAATTCTCAATTATAGCGACAAGCTAGCTGTTACAGCTGCGTTTATTATAATAATAGCGTTGTAGCTGTGTCGCGTCGAGTCGCTTGGGGTGTAGATTGGGCGTCAAGCCACTCCTACCGTAACTGTTCTCCTGTAATGAGCACTTCTGCCATGCGCTCCAGCTCAGCAGCCTTCTTTTGCATAGTGTTCCCAATACTATCCATCGCTGACAGCTGTGTTGAAGATAAAATGATACACGCATATAAGACACATCAACGTTTCGAAACGCTGTTTGTGAAATGAACTGACAAACGCGGCGTGCTTGAGTTGGTATTGGTTGTACAGAAAACCCCTCGCGGTTGACAACAGTATCAGATTGAGAAAGGCGTGATGAGTGTTTTGGCAGAATAAATATTTGAGGTTGACATAAACTGGCCAGTCGAATTAAATAAGTGAAAAACCGCACGGCTGAAAGATTTAACTACATGTGCAATTAATGTATCCATCGATGTGATTGAAATCGCTCTGTGTAATGTAAAAACAGCAAGACAATCATACCACAAGTAAGATACTGAATGTTTACCTTAATTGTACCAATGCTGAGTCTTCCTAATTACCCAAAGTTATTTCAGATGGATCCCAACGATGCCATTAAACGAGCATTATTCAGCTGCTGATTGCTCAAAACGACGATAGCTCAACTTGTGTCTATTGTGTTCCATCAACAACCCACAGTCATCAACACATCTAATCACGTGTCAAGAAACGCGAAGCCTTTTCATAAACAACAGAAAATCTTCAAAATCACTGTTTACTCGAAAGAGACTCCAGTCAATGAAGTTATGCATGCCATTGTGGATTGTTTACTATTCTCCAAATAAAACACGTTTCTCACCATGTTGCAGCCCAAATCAACTTAACCGTACTCATTGTGGGAGTTCACCATCAGGGGCGGAGTCTGGAGCCCATCACTTCAGTGTGAAAGACATTTAAAAAAGCAATGCCCAACAAATCTTGCTTTAATTATTCTAAAACTGTCACATCACAAAATGTAACAATGTAAGACATCTGTCAGATATCTCATGTAGTAATAGATG
>JAZGTJ010011188.1:0-17204 GCA_036877575.1 Botia almorhae
CAGTTTCAACAGCCCAGCCTCAGTGTGTTTATGATGGACTTGCCTGAGATACAGTTGCACCACCTGCCTCCTCCAGTCTGTCTCCAAAGTTCTCAAGATCTCGTGACAGATCTGATCGCTGCTTTTCAATCTTAACCAGAACATAAAGCATGCTTTACATAACTAGCCAGACATGTATGAATGTAACAGATCTGAATGTTTATGGCCCTCTCTGCCTCCAGCTCTTCCTCCAGCTCTTCAATACAGTCCCATAGTGGACAGGAATATGTGTTAGTAAAAGTGAGCTGTTAATGCTCTTGCATGTACACCAAGTACTGATTGTATGAATAATGTTGTGTTGTATTTTTAGGTTTAGGTTTAGCCCGGGACCGAGCCCCCTAAAGCTGTGTTACCCTTTCATCAACATTAAAAATGTTCCTAATATTATGGAGTTAATGTTCCTAAGGTTATGGATGTAAACTAATGTTTATTTATTTTGTTTATTTTGATAAAAAAATTGCATTATAATTTGCCATTATTGCATTGCTACATATTTAAATGGAATATATGCAATGTATATAATTTTTAATAAGGATTAACACACACATATATCTAATATTTTAATTTTTTATGCACTCCTGAATCACCTAGTGTATTTTCTAGTACCTGGTGCTCTTTAAGCTTCCTATGTAAGGTGGAGCTGAGGGATTGTTCATCTTCCAGTTTTGCTTTAAGATGGTTGATTTCTAAATCTCACCTGTAATTACAGTGCAGAACAGATCAAGTTTGTGATGGAGCAGATAACAACAATTAAAGCAACATACGTTTTTATTATTTTAAGTTTATCACTTACTTTTTAACAACCTCTTCCAGATCTATTTTAGTTCTTTCCATGTCGTTAAGGTTCTCAATGGTCATTTTCTCAATGGTCATTTCCTCTGCTTTGCGTCGGGCTTTCTCTACCTCTCCTCTGATCTTTTTCTTCTGTTCTCAGTTGTCTTCTAGCTACACAGACAGTAAGGTCATGGTTAGATGATACATGTGGAAGTGGCCTACAACTTTTTTAGCTTCAAAACACCTCATTGAGTTGAGATGTAAATTGCTGTTTGACTTGGTGAGATAGTTGACCTTGTCCTCCTCCAACTGGAGATTAACCAGAGTTTGCTGGGGACAGAGAATATTTTAGATAGTAATTACAGGTGCAGTGCACAATGGCCCTTCTTTACCTGCTGAAGTTTCTCAAGAGCTTTCTTTTCCTTCTGGAACTTGGCAATGCTTTCATCTCTTTGGCCAAGATCTCCCATCAGAGTCCGCACTTTTGCATCCAGGGCCTGAATAGCCACAGCAGGCATTTTAGAGCCAATAAACAAAATTATTACAAATCATTACGGTACTTTTACTTTTAACATGTCAATCAATAACACGTGTTTGCTTGATTTCACACGTGATAACAGATGTGCAGGGAATTTACAGCCATATTTTAGTGAATTTCTCAATTGCTTTCACCTGTTTTTCCCTCTCTGACTTTGCCAGAGTAGACTCCAGACCTTCCAAGTCCCTTTCTCAGGTCCATTAGCTCTGCCTCTGCTTTGCGCTTTTGAGCACTTAAAGCATTGGCAGCGCTCTCCTTCTCCTCCAGCCTCTCCTTCATATCCCGGATCTGCTCTTCCATGCTGATCTTCTGCTTCATCAGCTGATTACAGCGCTCCTCTGCGCCTGCAACAGTATCTTGCTCCTGAAATGTCAAAACATAATTAATTTTTATTTAAAAATAAAACCACAAACAGACACACTTTGATGTACTTACAGCTACTAATGCCAAGGCCAAGTCACTCTTCTCTTTGGAAAGAGTGATCAGTTTTTCATCAAGTTCTTTTATCCTGTCCACCATTTCAGCTGTTTTCTATAGAGCGACTCACAGTTCCTCTTTTTTGGCCTTCATGTCCTCCTCCTGGCGAGTCACATGGAGCAAAGGCTTAACCTGAGAACAGTGGACCAAAGGTAAGAAAAAGCAAGAAACTAATGACTCATAGAAGCGTATCCATCCTCAAGATCTCAGCTCATCTTTATGTAAAGTTTCCACCAAACCCAATATTGAAGCTAAAGTAACGTCCTCACATTTTGCTGAATGGCAATAAGGCCAATTCTGCAACACGGATAGACCAGTTGTTTTGGGTTCAGTCTTTTTATAAATGTAAAAAGATCTATTTTAAATCTATAATGGATTTTATAGACAGCTGACCACAAACCTCTTGTCAAGCCTTTTTCTTAAACTCACATGAGGGTTCCTCTGAGCCTGGTCTGTAGCATGGTCATGATTTTGGCTAGTCTCTCATCTCTCATGTCCTCAAGCTTTGCCAGGACTCCAGCACGGAAGAACACCTACATATGAAATGAGAACGTCATATCATATTGATTTGTACCTACTTACAATGGCATTTAAAAGTCTATAGATTAAAAGTGTGTGATTTAAAATTAAAACCTTAAAATGAATAAAAAGAGAACAAAGAACAGATGCAAATTTTAAAAATGGACTTTTGATTTTATTGCATTGCATTGAATATACACTAATAACCTTCAGTGTATGTCCTGGTGTGCCTTATTTTGTACTCTGTGTTATCCAAACTAATTGAAGTCAATATCAGCTCTGAGGCTTTCTTGTTGTCCACGAATCCTTTTGGGATTACATTGGGGTTCAAGATATGGTACCTATTAAAAATATTAGGAAATATATGGAGAATATTTCTCATTATTATGTCTTATATTCAAGAGAGTTACTGTTTAACAGCAGGTAGCTCTGCTTGAACTCTGGATACTGCAGTCTGTTAGGAAAGCCCTTTCGGCAAATACAGATTCCCTCTAGAACACCTTTACATGCCAGCTGGTGCAGGACCAGGAATGCGTCACACACACCTGGTGAAACACAGGAGTGTATAAGTGTATAAGAGAGTTGTATGGTAAATGTGTACTGATGAACGTCCTTAATGCTGTTCATTTTCAGTATTATTGAATAATTCACACAAAACATACATTTATTAAATATATTTTTTGTGTTTATGTCATTTTACAGCTTTCATATACTGTAGATAAGTCTCTCTTCACTTTCATTATATGGAATAAGTGGCCAGGATATTCTTTAAAAACATCACAATTTGTGTTCCACAAATAAAAGTCTGTTTTACAGGTTAAGAGCAATGGTAAATAAAAGTGATTTTGCAGTAAATGCAAGACAAATTGCATCCAGTTATAGAGTTTCTGTGAGAAGTGTGACTTTAGGAACTAAACTTGTGCTGTGATGTAAAATACCTGATTGTTTAAACTCATTTGGCACAATGCAGCGCACAAAGTGAGGTGCTGTGCTTCTCAGGGTGGTCATCAGTTTATTCAGCTGCTCCTGTTGAGGCCACAGATATAAGATACATTAGATTAAAGAACCGTCTGCTGGAACTTCATGCATATTGTTATAATTATAGGTGACTAATGTTACCCTATAGAAAGCTGAGACGGTCTGGAAGGAAGACCTCTTTTTCTGCTTTTTTGCCCCTGCTGCAGCTTCCTCTTCTTTGAAGAGGTGAGCCAGAAGGGACATGGAGGACTTTTGGAAGAGGCCCACCACTGTTTCATTGAGTGAGTCTTTGTTCTTCTCTAGCCATCCTGCGATATTGTATCCCACCTGGGATGTGTTGATACAATTAACATGTGACATTATGTAGCTAAAAATCTAGAAAAAACAAGGACAAAAACAATCCTTTTTAAATATAGACTTACAGTTTCAGCATAATGCACCAGCTCAAAATGGACCTCTGGCCTTTTCTTCCCCCCTTTTGGCTTCAGGAAGTTGCCAGATTTGCCAAGATGATTGTCATACAAAGCAGTTTTAAAGGTGGTGTCAGTGGCCTTGGGAAACACACACTGTTCCTCAAGAATAAAGAAGATGCCCATTGGCTAAAACAATATAAAAGACTACAATGAGTCACACTATAAACATCTTTCTCATGTAATACTGTAGAATTTTTATTTTCTTATTATATCTTTCAAACCTTTTCCAGAAGGTCAGTGCAATCTTGCAAGTCCAGCCCGAAGTCTATGAAAACCCACTCTATCCCTTCTTTCTTGTCCTCTTGTTCCAGGACAAACATGGTGATTGAAAAATTGTTGCAGTTTTTCATTTGTGAAGTTGATGCACAGCTGCTCAAAGCTATTAAACTATAAATTTAAAAAATCAGTTATAATAAAGCATTCGATGTACTGGCACGTTTATATGAATGTTATCATAAACTACAATTTTAAATCCAGCAATGTCCAGCACACCAATAAAGAACTGCTGCTGCATCTTTGTTTTATTTTATTTATATAGTTTTATTTATACGGCAAACTTGAACATTCTGTCATAGATGGCTTTAGCCAGGGTTCCAATGGAGTAGACGCATTGGTCTTGGTTCTGACCTTTGGTCACAAATTCATTCCCAACTTTAACACAAGGTCTGGTGATGCCCTTTTGCAGATTGCCAGAATTGATTGCCATGAGATGGGCGACTTTGTCAGCCACTAAGAATCTGTGCAAAGTTAATGAAGATATGGGAGCAGAGAACCCAGATGTGCATTTACACAATTATACACAATTATTTGTTTTTACTATAGACACTTACCGTCAGTTGATTAACATCTGCTTGCTCCTCCCTTGGTTTTTGTTTAAATTGTTATATTTCCATACACGCAGTAAGCTTATAGATACTCATTTTCTCCTCGGCAGTGAAGCCCGGCACATCAAAAGCCATCTTCAATAGGAGAAAACAAAGCAACAATCATACACTACTGGTTGCCTCAAATGTTTCTTATGATCTTTTAAGTCTTTCAATCTGAAAGTGTTTTCATAAATGTTTTAAATCAGTTTTGTAGACATTAATATAATTACGTCATTAGAAAACTACAATTTTATTTAAAATTGTTTTGGAAATGGATGACTTGGACTGAATAGTGAAAAAGCAGCCAATAGGAGCCTAGCATAGATGGGAACTCCTTTATTACTAGTTAAAAATAATCTCAGAGTGCCTCAAGATTCTAGATGGCAAAATGCCAGAAGAACATTTTTGCAAATTCTAGGCAATGTGTGGCTACATTAAATATGCTAAAATATACCATGTTTTGATTTCATTGGCGTTTTTTAGTTACAATGTAATTCTAAATTTAAAAATTCCCAATTAAAAAATGTGGAAAAAATGAATAATGAATGAGTAAGTGATCCTAAACGTTTGACACTTGGTAGTGTAAGGAAAAGTAAACAGAATTATATAGGAGTTTATAAAGAGGAAATCGTCTGTCTATAACAGAAGATTTACTCACATCTGTAAAAAGAAGCTCTTCCCCATCATCCATGTTATCTACCACAGTAACACCTTGACTAATCCAAACATACTGCTTGGGGTTTGGGACCAACAGCAGGGCCTCTGAGGAAAAGGATAAAATATGATCATATAGGAAATTCAGCAGGGAAAATCCTTGTTTCTTCACACTCACCAATCAGTTCTGGTTTCTTCCCTGATGAAAGCTGATACAAAATGTGATTCTGCAGGTTGTTGAGAGATCAAATGAGATTTCTCTAAAAGATCTCAACACAGAAGCACATGCATTACATTATAGAAATGTCTTTTGACCAAATAGCATGAGCATTGCATTAACCAGTAGACTCACAACTCTCAATGTCAGCACCAGCCAGCTTAGCTGTTGGCCCAAAGTGGACTCTGATAAATTTTCCCTAGAACAAACATGACAAGATGATTCAGATCTAAAGTAACTAAAGCAGATTCCACTCTAATGTTACCACATTCAAACGTCTTCAACATAGTTTCCTTTGTGGTGGGAAAACAAGAGAAAGTGTCTCACAAATCGAGAGGAATTATTGTTTCTGGTGGTTTTAGCATTGCCAAATGCCTCCAGCACAGGGTTAGCCTGGATGATTTGATCTTCCAGGGAGCCCTATAAAAAATATGGTAAATGGTTCAGTGTAAACCCTTGGCTTGCAGAACCTAGGAGGGCGTGATGTTCCACAGAGAGGAGATCAAAACCATTTGCTTGCCTTGGAATCTGGAGATGGCTTCCCTCCAGTGGCACCCACATTGGCAAAATACTGGATGACCTTTTGGTGTTCTCAGTCTTGCCGGCACCAGATTCTCCACTAGGAATAAAAGATATTTTAAAGCTCATCACAAAACAGTGGCATATTTCTAACACTACTAACAAATAAATACTGGACATTTACAGCTGGTTTTACAGTCAGTATAGTGATTATTCAGTAATTAAGATTTAACTCATCCAACTTTTGTGAAATCACTTTACGTAATCACAGTTTGCAGCTTGACCATACATTACATAAAGGAGTTAGGATTTCAAAAAACAATCAGAATTCATTTATTAAATATACATTTGTGTTGAAACTTACGTGATCAGCATTGACTGGTTTTCATGCTCTGTAATTAGAGGCACAGCTGAAATAACTGAAATATATTTTCTGAAGATTCACATATTAGACCCATACCCAATGATGATTTTCTTTACTTTAATATGGCAAAGTATGTTCTCACACCTACCCATCATCATATCATGGTATGCATTATCTGAGATGGAGAAAAGATGAGGGGAAACTTCATCGCATTTCTTCCCCTTAAACATCTGAGCCACTTTCTCCCCATAAATTGGAAGCCACTTATATGGGTTGATGGTCACACAGAAGAGCCCAGAGTAAGTCTAAGAAGAAACGTAATGATCTTAAAACAGTTCACATGTCTGATGTTTGTCTGAGAGCAGAGAGAAGAGGTGTAGACTCACATAGATTCTCATGGTTATATAACGAGAGCGGAGGTTTTCCAGCACGCTTGCCTTGTTCAGAAACGTCAGGTTAGCCATGTCGCTAGCCTGGTAGAACTTTGGAGGATTTATCTGCTAAATGTTATCTTTTTTAGAGAGACTAAAGGGAAAAAAGTTAAGTGGCATTAACATTTAGTGGTGATTGAATTTGAAGATCCCAAGATGTTTAATAAATCCATTTAGAAATAAAGAAGAGTATAACATTTCTTTTCCTGATGAAACAATTCTGTTATATTATTTATTAAAACATCAGGTGTGATGTTTTTTGTTTCATAAGAAATATGTATTTTCTTACCACATTTTTGATAGTCTTGATCATTTTTGATAGTGACTTTGTCACCGTCCTCAGACTGAACCTCTCCTTGAATGAAAGCCTCTTTTTCATCTTTGACCCAGCAGGACTTTTTGATGTCATAGGGTTTATTCATGGCCTCTAGAATTTGCTTCTCAGAGGGAGTCAGGTGGGGCATGGGGTCCACATCATCCCCACACTCGCCCTTATAGGCACCCGGCATAGTGGCTCAGTTTCCCCTACAAACACCAGCTGATCACTCACAGGGTTCCACTCAGGAAGCTGCATAAATACAAAGTTGCAAGAATATAATTTTTAAATTAAATTAAAAATAAAAATTAAATTATTGTGTTAGTCATTGTAAAAATGATTTCCTGTGTTATTGGTTGGTTATGATACTTATTATAAATAACATTTATTTGTTTATTCAGTGTACTTACCACAGCAAAGTAATGGGGTGCACTTGCTGATGTGGGTGTCAGTTCTGAAGAGGCTGTTATATATGACTTGTGCTTATCCTGATTTGGTCATAACTATTAAGAAAGTCATTAAGCATTGGATGAATCTGGTCCAGCAGGAGAAGATTATTTCATTGACTTGAGTTTAGGGAATTCTCCACTGGTCCTTTTATGGTGTATGAAAAAACAAATAGCCTGTCCATGCACTTTGTACTTTAAGACTACTTTAGGTCAATGAATTGTGTACATGCTTAAAATATGATGTGACGTTTCACCAGTTAGACTTAGGTTTACAGTCATGACCAGTCTCCCAAAGCTGTTGTTGCTTTTATTTCTCATTCAATTTTAAAAAACCTATATGCACATAAATAATAGAAATGTGAAAACAGCTCAAAAAACGTGGGGTGAGAAAATATAATTCAGTTAAATAATCTCATAAAAAAGTTTTTTAATGGACCATATTCTGAAGTCATTAACATATATAAAGTAAAATGTGTAATTTTCTTTGTGATGCCAAAATGATTGACATTGTCTTTATCATCAACTTGTAATGTGTTGTTGTTGTTGGAACATACACAGTGACATCGTAATTGTATCAGCTGTTGTGTGGGATGATGTCAAAGTGGACAACATTTGTCTTTGCTATGTTGATTGTAATGGGGACTATGTTGTGTTAATCCCTTAGACACAGATCTGTGTGCTGGTGGAATATTCCACTGCAGACATTAGGGGATCAACTCAAAGCTGTGAACACACATGGTGCTCTCTAGACACACAGAAGGAATTCCTGACAACTGCTTACATTAATTAGGTATCCAAACTAGGCAGTATATTTTATGATGGTTAAATTTGACTTCCTAATATTAAGATAAATATAGATGCTAAAAACCACAGGGACAAGCTCAAGATTATGTTACAGTTGCCACTTGTTAGATGCTGAATGAGATATAAAACATAAAGCATCAATATAAATTTATTCACTGGAATTAGATAAAAATAGAAAGTTTGTAAAGGGTTCAGTAATTGTTTAGAAGGTTATGTTCCTATTTCCAAAAGCATCTAAAATTATAAGCACAATATTGATTATTTTAAACATGGTGCACCAGAATTAACCATTTGACTATTCTACTTGATGTATGTAAAAACATCTGAACACTCAATGTTTTTAAAGGTTAGCTTACTCAAAAATTAAAATTCTGTCGTAATGTACTCTAGTGTGAAAAAGGTTGTTAATCAACTGCTGGCGTTTATCATAACATTATGACCAATAGATGGCAGAACTGAGCTGCACCAACTTCTCAATTAAATCACTTATAAACACAAATTTTCTTTACCTATCTTTCTCACATATGGAGGTTTTACCTTTATAAATCACATTATAAATTTAAAGAAATAAGAAATGCACAGGCTTTAATGGCTGTTGTTGCAGTTCTGTACTCATGTCTGGCCTTTAGTTATAAGCTTCAGTTATAAGCATCAGTTTCAAGTCTTTGTGTCATTCTGTGCATCATTATTGAAAAACTATTTGATGCAACAAACTAAAACAAATAGGTTTTCCAGTTTATTAGTTGTAATGGACTTGCAGTCATTGAAGAATTCTAAAATCAAACAAAATATTTGTGTAATATCTGTAATATGTGTTCACAAGTCTCCAAACATGCCATAATTACAAATGATGTTTTATTCAAATCAGTAATCAGTCAATACATTGAAATGTTTTGATTGATTAAACTGTATAAGTTGTGTATCAAAAACAAACAATTATCTGAATCTATTAATGAATCTTTAGATCAAATACATTTTATTATAATGCCAATAGCACAATGCATTTCTGCACTTTTAATAGAGGATGGGGTGATAAAGGCCAGTGTGTGGCCTGCCTCCCTCATTAGCTCTCTGTTTATGTGGATTGGCTTACCTCTGCACAACACCATTAAATGGATCTATTGTTTCCAGTTGCTAAAGCACTCAAATCTAATCCTTTCCCTTCTTGCTCAGACTAACCTTTTTTGTTCCAGCCAGACAATTCCTGAGCCACAATTGATGCAATCAGAATCAATGCAAATTTAATGTCAACCACCTGCATCCATCAATGGATTACAAAACAATAACAGACATACACAAATTTATTCACTTAGATGATGTGACAGAATTACTCTTGTCATTTTCTCCCTTTGTTCAGGGCGTTTCTTACCCATCACTACAATTCACAGTGTGTTAGGCACACCAAGTAAATAAACAATCTAAAATAAATAATTTACAATAATTCACAACAACATAAATATTTAGCCTTCAGATAACGACATCGTAAAACATACATTCCATTTCCATGAAGTAAATTAGATTTGCGAAACATAATGCGCTTTTATTTCACAAACCAAACTGCTTGCCGGTGCAGAGCGGAAACGCGCACGACCAGCCGCGAGTACGTGCACGTACAGCTGTACTAACGTGATGTCAGAACGCTGTTGAGCTCAAAAATGTTAGCCAGTGTTGTTAAGGCTGAAAGCTACAGGGGATTTGCCAGACGGAAATAATACCTTTTCATCGTCTAGAAACACATGCACAAACAACGTATCACCGTAGCGTGTTTTTTTACGTTTTTATATACGCTTTAGGCGAGCGTCTTGGGTTTATCCTGAGAGAAAGTTCGTTGGTTATTTTGTGGGAGTGATGTCGAATCCTGGCACTCGAAGGAACGGGTCAAGCATCAAAATCCGACTGACAGGTAAAACAACAGCAAACCAGCCCCTTTATCAGTCTAGTTTAACCATTATGAGGTTTATTAACATCTCATATGTCTGAGTAGTTTCATATCTCTGTTTTTGTCGCTAATGTTTCTGGATAGCTAAGCGAGTGTCCTGCTAGCTTTTGCTGAGGCGAGTTGCTGCAGCCAGCTCTTTATGCTAAACCTGATAAACGCATGCTAATACTTAAACATGTCTTTAATGCAACCAGCATTTTTAGTAGTTTATGGATTTGTTGTGTTTTTACTTATTTGAACACTAACAGCCCAAGTCAGCCTTCCATGCATGGATCGTTGGGTTGGATTAGTCATAAATCAGCTGAGTATTAACCGGATGAAGCAGGGGCAGCTGTTTTACTCAATTTCCCTCATCTGTACGTCTATGTTAAAGATATTGAAACTAGCATATATTCCCTGTCAAAGTATTCAGTGAGTAGTGTTTGCCTTATCTAATTACCTTACCTAATATGATCAGTAAAATTTAAAGGAAATTAAAAAGAAACAGAGGGGTCGATCTTTATATGCTAATACACTGTTTCACAATCCACTTTTGTTGTGTGATGCGTTTGTTCAGCACGTTTTGTCTGTCCCTGCTTTTTTTAAATTTCGTCTTACTATGAAATCAACAGGATATGATCGGTGCATACTAATCTCGATGGTGTTGTCATTGACACAAAAGTAATTGAAAACTGTATGTTCCCAGTGACCAGTGGCGATGACAATATTAGTCCCATTTTCAAGTGTTTATAGACTGGCGGAAAGGGCAAACAATTTCCATTGTATAGCATAATACACTGCACTGGGGTGAGGTTAACAGGGTTAACTTTATACTTTTGAAGTGACCAGATTGGTGTTAGTCATAATATAATTTTCCTCTTTACTGTAAACTTAATGCGATGTGTTTGTACTACAACAAGAAAGAGAGCTGTGTGTACAACTTGTCCTTTTCATGTGTGAGATGGTGTGATGCTTTTTGTTTGACGTAAAGGGTTTATTTACGTCACTCATGGCTGTTTTTGTCTGACTGAATTATTTTGTCACCAAACATGCCATTGTACCCCTAAGAACTTTTATAAGCCTAGATAACATATAAAGATATTTTGTTCTCGCATCAACAAGAGGGGTCTGAATGGGATTTTGTCTCAGTTTCATTTTGCACAGATGTGCTTGTGTCTCAACATCTCCTGTGGTCTGTTGCCACTTGAGAGTTTGTTTGTAGAGATGTCCAGAGCTGAGGTGGAGGGCTCTCAGGCCCACAAGCCAACCCAGTGCCTCCAGCTGTGCTGTTTCCCCCCTGGGCCCATGAAAGGAATTCTAATTGGACAAGGAATGTCTGTCTCCTGAAACAATGAGTGTTGAAACTTTTCAGTGGCTAGTTTACTGTTTATTCTTACATAGTGTTTTAAAGTTGAGGATTTGGTTTACGGAAGCTTCCAAGAAGATTTTTATCCGTATGATAGTAATCTCAGTGGTTTAGCCTTTAGGCTTTTTGTGTGAGTGAATTATTGCTAATTAAAATGATGCTGGTCTTCTTCTGCTCAAGTAGATACCTACACATACTTTAGATACTTTAGAATGTACTTTATATACCTATAGTACATTTGTTTCGGAGATGTCTTTCTTCCATTGTTGTTAAACCCCATCGTGATTGTTTTTAGTCAACGTTTATGACCTTTACTTATGCACAGATTCCTGGTAGTAAGTTTTACTGTTCAACGTCATACCATCTGACAAGTGTTGACAATCAACATCTTCACACTTGATGTAATGTTTGATCTGAAAGACTGGTTATGGCAGCGTGCTTTTGTGACCTTATCAGTGAGGGGTCATAGACAGTCAGTATTCTTGAAAAGGTCAATGCAGCACCCAGATAATGTATAATTCTCCACCAATAAAATATTGTGCATTCTGGATCCTGGGAATTTGTTTTGGGTTGGATGCTAAAGTTCTTTTTTTCTGAGATTGATGTCACATTTGTTTAGATGTGTATCTGAACATTTGATCATGGTGCGGCCTGTTTGCAGTGCTTTTCCTGCTTTGTTTCTTCCTTCTGTTTCTTTGGGTACATATTTAACTCAACAGGAAGTGAGATGTGGCTGCATTGTCTTTTAAGATTCTTTTCCTTGAACTACTTTGTAGAACATTTAGTCAGCTTATTTAGAGGTTCTGTTTAAGGAACAGCGCCTTCTGTTTCTAACCTGAGCCTGTGTGATAATGTGTGGCTGCAAGCCTGGTGCAGCTTTTGGTAATTTCATTAGAGGGTTTGAGGGGGGCAAAGATGTATAAATGTTTGTTCCATCATCTATGCATGCAGGTCTCGCTGTACTTTAGCTTGCTTATAAGCTATTGCATCGTTCAAGGTTACAGACTAATCAAGGAAAAATGCAAGTTTCTTATTTTCACATTTTTGTTTCCTCATTACTTGGAAAGCTTTTTGCTGATAATGTCCTGTGAAAGTACTTTACTTCACATGTTTTCAACTGCATTTTACCTTGAGGGATTGTGGATTAGTGGGTTTGTTTAGTTCCTATTGTTTTGTTAATGAATAAGGCAGACTGAATACTGTTTTACAGTGTTAGCCATGCTAACATGTTAGCTTAGCAAGACATTCCAATTTGTATTATGCTGTACTGCATTTATAATTATTAACTGCTGCTCTTTGAAATGCACAAACACACACAAATAGGGATAATAAACTTTAAGGTCTTTAGGATTGCACCTTCAAAACATGTTTGGCTGTACCAGTTTGTTTGACTAGTACTGTTAAACAGCTGTGTTTAACTTGTGGTGTTGGTGAGACTGTTGTGTGCTATAAGGACATATAAAACTTCAATTTGGAAAAGCTGTTCTTTAAAGCCTCTATAGACTAAATCAGTGGTTCCCAATCCTGTGGTCCCACAGCAGTACAAAATTTAGATGTCTCACTAATCAAACATTATTTTATAGTAGTTATGGAGCCATGAGTGTTTAAGCAGTATCTAAGTTTTGCAATACAATCAAGGCTGGTTTTGTGTGCATATATTACCATAATGTGAAGGGCATCAAAATGCAGCAAAATAAACTGAATTTGTGAATATAGAATGATCATCAGTATTTACAGAGACAGCAGCATGATCAAAACAAACATGCCTTATGGTTACCCCATGTCTTAGTTATTACTAGTTATTAACATGTATTCTTGTGACATTTTTTTGATTCCTTACAATTATCGTGTATAATAATGATGTGTTCAGTGGCACAGTGGTGGTTCACATTAAACACTTATGAGAATAATTACTAAAAGATCTGACAATGGTCTATAGTGTTGACTGACACTCTGTGCCTCTTGGTGGGTCATTATTGCAAACACAGTCGTTTATATCTTAACTGAATGTAAACAGATGGGACAAAAGACTGAATCTGTACTTTGTGTAAATGCCATCTACTACATGTTTACTTGTGTTTTGTTGACTTTATACATGTCATAGCATGGCTTGACCAGGTGAAGTGCTAGGTGACAAGCACAAGGAGCATCACAGAAAAGAAACTCAATGCGTTTGTGACCATGGGCAAGTGTCAGAGCGTGAGGGTTAAAGTCTGGGGAAATTGGAAAACCAGGAGAATGCTATTTCATTTAGGAGCACCAGTAATGTCATCCTTTCTGTCTCATGTGCAGCTTGATTGCCTGTTTCCTCCCCCTACTTCTCCCCTGGTCTTTATCTTCCCCCTTCCTGTCCTCCTGCACACTCACACACGAGTATTTCATGTTCATGGCTGTCTAGGTATGTGGAGCATGAGGCCTTTCAGACATTCCTGTGTGTGATGTGTATGTGGAGTGCAGCTGGGGGCTTGTACGGGATACCGTTTGTTTTGACCGTCTGCAGAACTGTAAACCAACTCTGTTGATCAGAGCTAGGCCTGTGTAAATAAATGTCTCTATAGAAAGCACCAGGTAGAATAGCCACAGATAGTTGTTATATCATGGAAATGTGCTGGGGTTTGTGTGTGTGTTTGCTTTTGGAGCTTAGCTGCTGTTATTCCCCACCTGAGAAGAAAAGCTGTGTAGAAAAGAAGTGAATAGTCGGTTATCTTATTCTCGTATAAGTATTATAAGTACAGTTTTGACATGAATTGTGAGACTACATGGAGATACACATTTATTATTAACAGACTTAACAGAAATATAACTGGCTACATACAGGTCATGTTTTATTGCTAGCTGCTTACTTGGCTGGCTTTTGTGGCACAGAACAGATTGAAAAACAGAGCTGGGAGTTCCTAAAAGCTGTGTCTGTATAATGCATTTTATCTGTATCTCTCACTGTATTATCTGGGTATGAAGTTTGCAAGTAAGCTATGTTGCAATGTTTTAGTGCCTTATGTTTGAAAATTTGTGACTTAAGCCACTAGGTCATGTATGTTGCTTTATTGTAGGATTTTTCTTATTTTTGCTCAAAAGAATGGTTGCCCTGCTGTTCTGCTGCAGTTATGTTGATGTTTTTAAAGTCACACGGTTTAAACCTGAATGTTATGATAGAATCACCCTGTTTATATTTTGCCTGATGCTTACCAAACTGAGTGTTCTGAGGAGTTACATAGGTGAGACTAATTAGTCGAGATAATTTACAGACAAGGTCTTTATTACTGGATTACTTGTTAACCAAAACACTGGCTATTATTTGTAAGGACATAGGACAGTGAGCTTAATTGTAGCTCACCTTATTTAAAACAACAGTGACTTCAGACAGGGTTTGTGCAAAACTACATTGTACATTTTCCTTTGTGCAATAAAATATTGTATGCATCCTCACAAAAACCAAGATATACAGATTTTATGTAATACCGGGAATGATGCTCGCAGCAGGCCATTTGGAGCCTGACAGTAATTGTCTTGAAATTTATTCAAAGGCAGTAAATTTGTTACAAAAGCAGCGCTTTGATAGCTGTTGCTGTGGTGGTTTAATACATTTAGAAAGCCAACTTCTCAGAAAGGGGTTTCAGCCACTGACAGTCTAACAGAAACTGATTGATTGTTAGCATGCTAAAACGCAACATGCAATCAGCATGCTAAAATCATCTCAAAGAAGCTGTTATAACTTTATCCCATTTAAAGCGCTGCTAAAAAGATAAAATAATCAGAATAAAGTAGTTATCCTCACAACACGCTATGTCGTAATAGGTATGTACAAATGCATGTATGTGTATTAATGTCAGCAATAGTGCAGTGGGGAAAAGATATGCGTGAATTTTATGACATACAAACCCCAAACTTGACAAATTATGGTACTTTTTTTCTATCTAGCTCTTTAATTGACCTTGTTTAGTATCTTGACAAATTCACCATATACTCATAGGAAACGTGGAGTCATGCAGACAGCTCTGACGTGGTAGGCGTTTGTGCATGTGAGCATGAGACTACATTGTGGTCAGCAGCAGACAGTGCTGTGTTGTTCTGCGCTGTAAGTCTGTGAGGCCTCCAGGCAGGATGAAGAGCTCATGTGGTGATTTCAGCCGTCCTCAGCAGCCTGGCCGGCTCCCACACGCCTCGTCTGGATTTAGGTTACTGCACAGGGGTCAGTCAGACACCTCCCCAGGTCACCGCCGGACACACACATACTGCTGTAGGACACATTCTTTCTGTGGTTGTAAACAAATGTGGGGATTATTTCAGCTCATCAGGCTTTAAGACTGTACTTTGCAGTGTAATGTTTCCCGCTCGCTGACGGGACACAGAAGTAGGCCAGTGTGATATTAGGCTTTTTCTTCTGTAGATACAATCCTCCCAGTGCTCATCTCTGGGCAGGACAGGCGTTCATCGTGGATGTCCGTGACAGGCAGCGGACACTGTAATAAGCATTACATGTATCTCTGCAGGGATGACAATTGACTGAAGGGCTTTCTCCAAACTGACCTGCACGTCCTTTTTGTGCAAGCTGTGTACGCTCTGGAACCAATAAGATTTCTCAGAGCCCTCATATTAAGCCAGACAGCCTCAGTTTTTAAACTGGTTTGAATGCGCCACAATGATCATCACTGTATCTGAGTAGTGGTGATTGAAGACCTTTGACTGTGTCAGACAAGCTGTCAAGACTACAGACAGGCAGACATCTGCCGGCTTTGTCGCCATAAGGTTGCAGTTCTTCAGAATTGGCTGAGCGCTGTGATTAATGCACCACACAGGATGTCCTTCTCCAGTCATTGCCCAACTGAATGAATTGCGATGGCATGCGCTCACAGCACGTTGCTGTTTCCTTGTACTGTGCATTAACCGCTCACCCACAAGGTATGGCTCAGGTTTCCGTTTATTTCTACGCCTTGGTGACTCACTGAAGGGGAAGAGTGTCTGCCTCTCCCTGTCCTTGTGGTTCTTCCTAGGGGAGCTTTCTGGATCCAACACGGAAGTTAGAACAGCTGACCTACTGTATCCATGCCTGAGGAAATGTCTTGTCTATTCATGCAGATGGGAATGTTTGGCATTCCTGTATACTCTCCTGGCTGACAACTCATTTGTTACAATGTTGGACGGGGAAATGTTTTAAAAAAAGCCTTTAGTATTCTGATGGCCCTAACAAAATGGCTTCCCGCAGTTTAATGTTCAGTGTAGCGCAGGGATTTGGCCATGGGGTGTGGGAGAAACGCAACAGAGAGCCAGAAAGGAGGGTGGAGGATAACTCCGGAAAAGCTCATGGATATTTAATTCGCACTGGGGGCCTTGTGTCTTGTGTTTCAGCCCTGTGTATGGCGGGGCTTAACACCAGTGTATGCGATCCAGCCCCTCTCGTATCCCTCCAGCCATCGTGCTGCTGTAATTCAAACCTAAGCTGTGAATGGAAGGAGTGCTGTGTGTCATCTCTCTGGTAGGAAATGAGTCAAGTTGAGCCTCTGG
>JAZGTJ010011190.1:0-17204 GCA_036877575.1 Botia almorhae
GATAAAAAATCACATGTACTTGCATTTCTCAGATTGTCCAAATGAATGTTAAAATCACCCAACATGATTACATTGGAAGACATGGCACACAGATCAGTTAAAAGCTCAGAAAGTTCAGATAAAAAACTTGAGTTATTTTTAGGGGGGCGATAAACAGTAATGAGAATAGTCGGTATTGCCCCGTTTATCTTTATGGCAATGCATTCAAAGGAGGAATATGTGGGCACAGTCAATTGTGATACTTTCCATTTATCCTTATAGAGAATCGCAAGACCCTCACCCCGGCCGGTAGCGCGGGATTTACAAATAAAAGTATAACCTGGAGGAACAGACTCATTCAAATGAAAGTAGTCACCGTGTTTCTGCCAGGTTTCAGTTAAACAGAACAAATCCAACTTACGGTCAGACAACACGTCATGTAATAAAGGTCCTTTACCAGAGAGCGAGCGGATGTTAAGCAATCCAGTCAGCTGACACCCAGTCAGCTGTATTCAAACTCTGAGACCAGATGGTGGGGGACTGGATGAAATGACCCTAAGACAGATCGTCAAGATTTGACAGATTTCTTTAGTAATCCTACCGTTACATATATGATAACTTTTAGCTTTATTTTGTTCCCTGCTTAGGCACAGCAGTGTGATGTTATGGCTGAAATTAGTAACATTATGCCTCACTGCTCTGTGTTGGCACGATTTCTCAGTGCCCGACACATTATCAAATATAGTTGGAACCATCAGTTTTCCATCAATAATTAACTATAAATCATCACAATAAACTCTCTTCATATCCCAAACAGTTACAAATTGCAGCTTTAACATGCCAGAGGTGAACTGGCCCTCCTGGTCGAGCTTGGCTTCTTCCAAGGTTTTTTTATCCATCTATATATAATTGGAGTTTTGGTTCCTTGCCACTGTCACCCTGTTGGCTTGCTTGCTGGGAGACTGCTGGTGTCTAACTTAGCCTAAGGTTTTGTTTTGTAAATTGTAAACGTTCAATATTTTACTGTATATATTTTATGTATGTATGTATGTATGCTGCTTTTGCATGTTGTGTAGTTCATGGTACTATTGCAAATCCCTTACACCCCTGTCCCATAAGATGTTGTTATTTGTTATTTGCAATAATACCATCAACATGTTTGACATTTGTTCTGTGTTTTTTATTATTATTCTTTGTTTCTCTTTGTAAAGCTGCTTTGAAGGAATGTAACTTTGTAAAAAGCGCAATATAAATAAAATTGAATTGAATTAGACTACAGTTTAGACTCCAGGTGCTCAGGTCTTTCTGGGTTGACAGTCTCTACTGCTGCTATGTACCCGTGTTTCACAGCATTTGGGACAGGCCTTCTCTCAATGTTACGTAGTGCAGGGGTTTCCAGCCTTTTGTAACTCATGGCCCACAATTAATCACTCATATATTTTGAGCAAAAGGTTGTTTGTTTTGGTCTATGGTGTATAATTAACTACAACTTTTATGGGAAAACAAATTGTACTTTTTTGAAAGTTGTTGTGTTTTTAAAGTCAGTCTGAAGTAAACCTGACTGAAATGGCCAAGAAAATTAAAGAACATGACTATGTGCCGGTAGCATCAGGATGTGAGGAAACTTTAGACGAGATAGAGTTGGAAATATCACCTGCTAAAGACGTACGACAGAAGGTAATGCCTCGTACCCCTCTTAAAAGCCCTGGGTCAAAATGTGTGAAAGCAGCACATGAAAAAGGGAAAGACAAAATTTTCACCAGCATTCAAAGTCTCAGTCAGAAGTTTGACAAGAATTCAGAGTACATACAGAGTACATCAGAGTACTTTTGAATTTCAACTTAAAGAAAACACTGATACAATCGTCAAAATTACGTCTTTGGATGCAAATACGACAGCGATGAAAGTGTTAAGGAGGATGTAAAAAAGCTGAAGGCTCAGGCGACTTTGATTCAGAAGGAATACAACCTGAAACAGAAATGCATAGAACATGACTTGTAGAAGCGCAGATGGTGTTTGCGGTTAAACAGCATTCCCGAAAAAAAAAAATGAGGATGCTAGACGTGTCGTGATTGACACTCCTGCTCCACCTTGGCCCCTGTATCTCTGCCTCAGGCTCTGCTGCCTTCTGCTCCTCCGCCGTTGGTCGGCCTATGGAGACATCGGTCTCGCATCCACCATGGCTTCTCCCTCTGTCGTCTCCACCGTGGGTCGACTTCCTGGTTGCGTTCTGGGTACCATCTGGCTTCTCCGTTCTCAACTCCATCCTGCTTCTGCCCTGGCTCCTCAAGTCTCCACCCTGGCTCCTTCCTCCATCAGCACCATCCTGGTCTTCTGTTGACATTCCTCTCAAGCCCCACCCCCTCCCTCTGTTGTTTACGGCGCGGCAACACGCCTTCCGGGAGGGGGCGTTATGTCCGGACTCTTATTTTGTAGTTCTGTTTTTTCCGTTTTGTTCACTTTCTGTTTGTTAATCACCATCACCTGTTTCACCCTGATTAGTCTTGCTATTTAGTAATCTCCGACTGACGGAGACGAACATCATTTGTGCCGACGTGTAATCTTACTGAATTTACGTTTTGCTTTAGCCAGCACGTTTAAATTTGCTTTAATATCGGGGGCTCTGGCTCCCGGTAAGCATTTGACTATGGTGGCTGGTGCCTCTATTTTCACGTTCCGTACAATAGAATCTCCGATAACTAGGGCACTTTCAACAGGAGTCTCAGTGGGTGCGTCACTGAGTGGGGAGAACCTGTTTGTAACTGTAATCGGAAAGAAAGAACGTTGTTTTATTCTGCGACTATGCCGTCTCACAGTCACAAAGTGTCCCTGCTGCGGGGGATCTGCGACCGGAACCGAACAATGTGTGGACCTTAAGTCTGGTCTAAAGCGCTATCCTTCTTACTGTCCTTAAGTAAAGTCTGGATGAGTGTCTCTAATTCTGAAGTCTTCTCTGTTAGCCTAACTATTTCCCTACATTTATCACATGTAAAACCCTCAGCACTGACAGAGAAGGCTTACTTACCGCAGTTGTTTGATAAACTCGAGCAGATGAAAAATGCAGGAGATGAAACACAGGAAACAGCCGACCAGCTAGCGTGGTGCTAACCGAACTGAATCATCTGTAATGAATAACGATCAAAAGCTAGTGGTATCTAGTTAATTCAATACGATGTAAGCAATGAGAAAAGATGAGAAATGAGAAAATGAGAAAAGAGAGTCAGAGCAAGGCTAAGCAGAGGCACAAACACAAACCACTTGCAGCATGTTAGACTGGAACCGGAAGTACGTCACAACATTTCTCAAGGGTCCTGTCACTCAAAGCAGGACATAACCACTACACATGGGGCATCTAGCCCAGCACAAGGGCTGACTGTGGCATACACACAAGTACTGGGCCTGGCGTAAGACTCCTCGGCCGAGTCTGCCCACCGACGGGTGCTGGAGGAATCACAATGTAGGGTTTACTATTGGGAAACCGCTGCGAGAAGTATGAATGCCTATTTCACTTTATCAGAGGGGGGAGGCAATGCCAGCGGAAACAATGCCTGTAGGTCCCTAACCCTCTTGATAGAGGAGAGCGCGGTCAGGAGCGCTGTCATGAGAGTCAGACTCTTCGGCTCGACTGACTCAAGTGGCTCGAAAGGGCTCGCTAGGTGATGGGCAACGATAGCGGCCACGTACACCCTCAGGGTGGAAGAGGACAACCTCTGTTCCAATCCTTCCTGCAGAAAGGCCCATTACCCAGGCCACCCCTCAGGAACCTGATGACCAGC
Organism: Botia almorhae; assembly: GCA_036877575.1. Classification (NCBI taxonomy): domain Eukaryota; kingdom Metazoa; phylum Chordata; class Actinopteri; order Cypriniformes; family Botiidae; genus Botia; species Botia almorhae. Next base: position 3,756 of record JAZGTJ010011190.1, read on the forward strand.
TCATGCTTTCCTAAGTACTTCCTATCTACTGCTAGGTGATGAGCAGCAATAGCGGTCACATACACATTCAGGGTGGAAGGGGACAACCTCTGTTCCAACCTTTCCTGCAGAAAGGAAAGCACTGAGCTGATCAGGCAAGTGCAGGGGTCTTTTTCATGGGAAGAATACTGGTCAGCGAAGAGGCTCCACTTCAAGGCATAAACCCGCCTGATGGAAGGAGTCGGTGTGCCCCTGGCCCACCAAGACCGGCCAAGGGCCCTCGCCATGACTGTCATTACCCAAAGGGGGAGATCAGTCACAATGCGCAGCTCCTGCATCAACCCCGACTCAGAACTACCCTTGTGGTGCTGCTCGAGTGCCTTGGTCTGATGAACCTGCAAGATGGCCACGGCAGCAGGGTGGAAGCCACCTGTCCAACCGTACTGTAAGCTAGGCAGCAAGCTGCCAGAGGGTTAGCATTGCAGTCGGGTTTGATAAATGCGTAAAATGATGATGTTCAACACAATCCGTCATGGAACGGTGACGTTACAGCCAAGGTGAATCGGATGTGTGTTTAGACGCAGGTCGGATGTCTGCATATTGGATATGTATCTAATTAAAAAAATCCACATTTGAAAATGGCCCAGATCAAACCTGTCAGATGTGAGTAAAAAATCTGATTTTTGTGCCAGTGCAAATGCAGCCTTAGAGGGTAACACATGCAATGCCATTAGTGCCATGTAAAGATGCTATTATTTGACCCTTGCCTGTTTGTTGATTATTCTGATCATTAAAGAGCTGCATATGGATCCCTCTGCGCCAGCGTCTCTGTTACAAATATAATACAAAAATATCAGACATAAAAATATTCATTTTTGTTTTTGTATTTTGTCAAAACCATTTTTTTGTTTGAATTTTCTGGCTATTATTTGATGTATCAGACTTAACAGGGTTAACAGTGAGTCATCTGGCAGTATTTTTGGTATGTGCGTTATTTATTATAGGCTGTAAAGTGAATAGCATATTTTAAGACCTAACAAATGCTTATGGACAAGCCTGAAGAGGTGCCCATACAAGATTCCAACTCTGGAAGAACTAAACCCATAGTTCGCAAATGCAAAAGTTTTCAGCAAGCTAAATGCACAAGCCTGATACTAGTCAATACATCTTAATGAGGAGTTACAAATCCTAACCATGTTCTGCACTCCTTTTGGCAGATACTGCTGGAGTATCTGCCATTTGGTCTCAGTGTGTCCCAGGACCCTTTTCAAGCTAAAATGACCCAAATTCTTGAAGGTCTTCGTGGTGTAATCAGCATAGCAGATGACATGCAGTCAAGCATGGTGGTGGGAGTGTCATGGTCTGGGCCTGCATGAGTGCTGCGGGCAATGGGGAGCTACAGTTGATTGAGGGAACCATGAATGCCAACATGTACTGTGGCATACTGAAGCAGAGCACGAATGACTGGAGTATCTGCCATTTGGTCTCAGTGTGTCCCAGGACCCTTTTCAAGCTAAAATGACCCAAATTCTTGAAGGTCTTCGTGGTGTAATCAGCATAGCAGATGACATGCAGTCAAGCATGGTGGTGGGAGTGTCATGGTCTGGGCCTGCATGAGTGCTGCGGGCAATGGGGAGCTACAGTTGATTGAGGGAACCATGAATGCCAACATGTACTGTGGCATACTGAAGCAGAGCACGATCCCCTCCCATCGGAGACTGGGCCGCAGGGCAGTATTCCAACATTATATTAACCCCAAACACACCAACAAAATGATCACTGCCTTGCTAAAGAAGCTGAGGGTAAAGGTGATGGACTGGCCAAGCATGTCTCCAGACCTAAACCCTATTGAGCATCTATGGGGCATCCTCAAATAGAAGGTGGAAGTCCAGTGTCCAGTGGGAGTCCAGTGGCAACCTGTGAAACTTTGGTGAACTCCATGCCCAAGAGGGTTAAGACAGTGGTGGAAAATAATGGTGGCCACAAAAAATATTGACACTTTGGACAAATATTGGACAAATTTGGACATTTCCACTTTGGAAATGTTTTAATTATATAGTGATTAACCAAGCCTGACCGGTAACAAATGAAGGTCCACACAGAACAACAGTAAAATAGTGTTGTATAGTTTAATAGATAAATGTAAGAATTCAATATAAAAATAGCAACACAATCACACAGAATTGCAAAGTTTTAATTAATAAATTAGATAAATGTAAAGTTGCAAAGTTTTGATGGATAAATGTGATAAATATAAAATTTAAAAGCTTTATACACTCGGAAGTGCCATTGCCTACCTTCAACTTTAGACTGGGAAGCCAGTTTCAGTCCTGGAATGAGACCAACACTTTACCCCGAGAATGTGCCGGGCGACACACGCTCTATCCCACGGCTAAGCCAGTGCTGGGGTGTTCCACTTTTTATACATTAAACTAGGTGTGGCTAGAGACAGCCTTCAGAGAGAGAGAGAGAGAGAGAGAGTTGGCAGTTAATACAGGGGTGTACTCACTTTTGTTGCCAACGGTTTACAGTTGGTTTAAAAGGGAGACTTTCTAACCATTAGGCCACGACTGTCCCAATCAGCAGTTCCAGTAATTTTAATGATTTAAATACGAGACTCAGTACTTAACCTCTTGTGATTGTTATAAACTTAGAAATTATAGATTCATTGAGTGTTACTAGATTAGTTCCTAGTTTGGTTTCCAAGAATCATTAGAAACATGTTCTTTTTGTGCTGATCATGTCTTATAGGAACTTGCTTTTTTGTCTTGACATGTCTGTAAGAAGTAGCACAAATAAACATTTCCAAAAAAAGCATGATTTAATATTTAAAAATCAGTTTCCCTCGTAGGGTTCGCTGGCTAGACCTCACAATGTGTGTGTGTGGCTTTTACCATCCTTGTGGGAATATTTGGTCTCACACACACACACATACACACACATATTATGCTATTACCACCAGACTTACTGGACAACTCATTAAAACAGTGGACAGCTGGACAGTTTCTATGAAAATTATTAAAGACTAGCATGATGCTAACACAACTTGGCATGATGTTAGCATTACTTAGCGTGATGCTAGCTTGATATTAGCAGGACTTAACATGATGTTAGCATGATGCTAGCATCATAGATATACTAAAATATGGCTTTTCATGATGTTAGGATTGCTAGGGTGATACCTAAATCCCAACCACATGTCTCTGCAATGTTCTAATGCTGACAGTAATAAGCGCCCACTCTTTTTTCTTTTTACGGCTGACTTGATCGCAGTCACGAGAATTGTAACTTGTAAAGAACACTGCATGCTGCTTCAAACATGAAAAAATGTGTTAAGATCAATAAGACCAATTAAACCCCATTATGACAAAAAGAGAATCACATGAGACAAAATCGTGGCTATGCTGTATTTTCTTTACGTTTGGTGTGGGATTTATTAAAGAGTTGGCAACCCTGCTATAGGTGACCCACATTGGTAGGCACGCATGGGATCCAAGTAGCTTGTCTGCACTTTATAAACGGTCTCTATCCAGCGTCGTTACATTATGCATTATAAAGTATATGGTTACTCGATTGAGTTTGTGAATTGTATATGGTCATGAAGTACTTTCGCGTCACATCCATCAAATTTATATTTAACTGGTTCTTCGCTAAACATCCGGTGCGCATGCTCAGAATGTGCACTCTCCGCGCGCCAGTGCATACATGTGTCTTGCAGGAACTTCTTTCCTGCTGTCAGTCACGGAATATGTGCTCGTCTAATGTTGACAGGGTAAAGTCTGATTTGGAGTCAATGCATTCAGTAATGCGCTGCTTAAAAAAAGCCATAGTTTTCTAACAAGCGCGTAAACAATTCGCACCGTAATTTAAATCGCGTGGATTATTGCTCACGGCAGGGGAAAATAGTACCGACCAACATCAACAAGAAAGGATAAAATTTGACCACAGACAATTAACAGGTAATGCCAACCAACAAAATGTATACGCTTGAATATACAGTATATGCAGCGTTATGCTAAAAAATACGGTCGCGTTCTGTATTCAATAGTTACTGTTTATTTATATTAGTGGATTAAGGACAAAAGAAAATCACTATATTGTAAAGCGCATGCATATTAAAAAAGTACAATGCATATTATTTCAAAACTGTTTGCTGTTGATTTATATCTTGCAATTTACACGGGTCTGTTCAGTTACTAAATTAATTATATTTGCTGTTAACAAGAGTTATGTAATATATTTGTGCCAAGAGAATAAAAACAAACTCATATTTGATTTTCTTTGTGTTTACAGAATCATAATGTGCAGTTAGATTAGGCGATTGTATACATCATTGACAGTATTTAAAGCTGTACAAAGATGAATGCTGGCATTCATTTGCACACTTAAGATGACCGCTTGCAGTAGTTGTTTAACACCTTGCTGCTATGATATAAGGGCCCTTTCAGCTCTCAAGAATAGTTAATGTCCAGGTCGTAAGATATACAAGGCAGTGCAGTCCTTAGATTGTTAACAGTCTGTGACCTCTGTAATACTGCCAGCCTTCCGCTTTTAGACCTAAGGGTAAAAGTTTCTTTAGCATTTTATTTATCATTAGGCAATTCAGCTTGTAAAATATCTTACAGTGTTATTAAGGGTGATAGTCAGACATTAATATTGTAGAACATGGTGGAAAAAAGTACATGCAGCCAGGATGCTAGTGAGGAACTGGGGACTGACAAAAATGGACACACTTTGGAACATCTTGCTCCAGAGCCGCTTATCCTTGAAACCAAGGAAGACCCGCAAGCCCAAAAACAGAAGCCCAGCACCTGGATATGGTCCGTTGTTTACCTTTGTTTATATGGATTTGTGATTCAGCTAAAGCCTGGAGAGCCTTTTATCACACCATACCTGCTCAGTACACAGAAGAACTTCACTAGAGAACAGGTGCGGTCCTATTGTACCTTTTTAACTAAAAATCATAATTCTAAACAGCTGTAGAGTTTGTAAAAGAAAAAGTGTTTTATAAATAAAACTGATTGTTATTTTGCCTGATAAATCAACTATATTGGTAAGCATTAAATACTGGTAAACAAGTATATATATTTTTTGTATGCACAGAAACTTTAGACATTTTTTTGTCCCAGACACCCTGGTTTATTTTGTAGCAAAAATACATAGTCCAGGCACAGTTTGTCTTTGTTATTTGGTCCTCATACTGAGACACAGCTGCTTGAGTCTGGTAAGCCATGTAAATATGGTCAGAGTTCACATTCCTCCAGAATGGGTCAGATTTGCTTTAAGGAAGGGCTTACCCTCTTTCATGCTGACTAATTTATTAGAGTTAATAATCACAAGGTTACCTTGGTGTAAAGATATGTAAATTATCTAATGAAAGTCTGTGTATTGTCAGTCTCTGTATTATTATTACTGGTTATTATTTTGGCAGAAAGCCCCAAATTAGTCCACCACATAGAGAATATGTTTGGACACCTTTCATTGGTATATTTCAAAACAGACCAGGTGCCTGTTTTAATTTTTTTTTTCTATTTCATGACTGTGCCATTGCATGTTTAGGCCTAGTTGTTTATTACATTTTAAAGAAGGTTTTACTAAGTTAAAATGACAACTGTTACAGTGCCTTACAAAAGTATTCATATCCCTTGAACCTTTTCACTTTTTGTCACCTTACAACCACAAACTTGTATTTTATGTATTTTATTGAGATTCTATGTGATAGACCAACACAAAGTAGCACATATTGTGAAGTGGAATGAAAATTATATACGGTTTTCAAAATTTTAAGCAAATAAAAATCTTAAAAGTGTGGCGTGCATTTGTATTCAGCCCCCTGTACTCTGATATCCCTAAATAAAATCCAATGCAATCAATTGCCTTCAGAAGTCACCTAATTAGTTAATAGAGTCCACCTGTGTGTTATTAAGTCTCAGTATAAACCTGTTCTATGAAGTCCTCAGTGGTTTGTTAGAGAACACTAGTAAACAAACAGTATCATGAAGACAAAGGAACTCACCAGACAGGTTAGGGATACATTTGTTTAAAAAAGTTTAAACCAGGGTTATGAAAAAAATATCCCAAGCTTTGAACATCTCAAGGAGCACTGTTCAATCCATCATCCAAAAATGGAAAAGTGACACACCTGCAGACCTACCAAGACATGGCCGAAATGTGGAAAAATGTGGAAGGTGCTCGGGTCAGATGAGACCAAAGTTAAACTTTTCAGCCTAAATGCAAAGCGTTATATATGGTGGAAAAGAAACACTGCTCATTACCCTAAACACACCATCCCCACTGTAAAACATGGTGGTGGCAGCACATGCTGTGGGGATGCTTTTCTTCAGCAGGGACAGGGAAGCTGGTCAGAGTTGAAAGGAAGTTGGATTGAGCTAAATACAGGGCAATCCTGGAAGAAGTTGGAGGCTGCAAAAGACTTGAGACTGGGAAAGAGATTCACCTTCCAGCAAGACAATGACCCTAAACATACAGCCAGAGCTACAATGGAATGGTTTGGATAAAAGAATATTCATGTGTTCGAATGTCCCAGTCAGAATCCAGACCTAAATCCCATTGAGCATCTGTGGCAAGACTTGAAAATTGCTGTTCACAGACACTCCCCTTTCAATCTGGCTGAGCTTGAGCTATTTTACAATGAAGAATTGGCAAAAATGTCAGTCTCTAGATGTGCAAAGGTGGCTCTACAAGATATTGACACAGGGGGGCTGAATACAAATGCTCACCACACTTTTCGGATTTTTATTTGCTTAACATTTTCAAAACCATTTATCATTTTCGTTCATCTTCACAATTACGTGCTACTTTGTGTTGGTCTATTACATAAAATCTCAATAAATAAACATTTAAGTTTGTGGTTGTAATATGACAACGTGGAAAAGTTCAAGGGGTATGAATACTTTTGCAAGGCAGTGCATGTGCAACAAAATCAAATTGAATAGCTGTGGTAATCAAATGCATGTCACTGTTATGCATTATTCAACAAGAGTTGTAATAATGGCTCTCTGTTAACTTCACAGGTTACCAATGAAATCAACCCTGTGCTGTCCTATTCTTATATGGCAGTGCTGGTACCGGTATTTTTGCTCACAGATTACCTGCGCTATAAACCTGTGCTGATCCTTCAGAGCTTAAGTCATGTTTCCATTTGGCTCTTGCTGCTTTTGGGCACTTCACTGCTGGAAATGCAGTTTATGGAGTTCTTTTATGGCATCACCATGGCTGCTCGTGTGGCCTACTCTTCATACATCTTCTCACTGGTGCCAGCAAATGTTTACCAGCGTGTGGCCAGCTATTCACGCTCCTCTGTGCTTATGGGAGTTTTCACAAGCTCTGTCATGGGTCAAATGTGTGTGTCATTAGGTGGTGTGTCTTATAAGATGCTCAGTGCAGTATCTCTGGGGTTTGTCACTTTCGGGCTACTGTTGTCCATCTGCCTGCCATGGCCTAAGCGAAGCATGTTTTTTAATCAAACCCACCTGGAGGAGGACCGGAAGGGTGCGGCTCAGTCGGAATTGGCCAAAATGAAACCTTATGAAAAAGATGACGTTTTGGCAGCACAAGGCAGTAACAGCAATGCATCTTCTTGGAGGAATTCTGTATTTGTTCAGATGCTAAAAGAGTTAAAGAATGTTGTAAAAGTACCTAATTTAAGACTCTGGAGCCTGTGGTGGGTATTCAACTCAACTGGTTACTATTTAGTTGTGTTTTATGTGCACATCTTGTGGAATAAAGTGTATCCTGCCACAGAGAACAAGCATGTCTACAATGGCGCTGTGGAAGCCGTGTCTACATTATTAGGTAACATTGTAGTTATCTGTTACTCATTATAGCAAAATAATACCATAATAAGCATTGTTTTATCAATACATGACCATATAATCAATCTATATGTGTTCTGTAGGTGCAATAACATCATTTGTAGCAGGCTATGTAAAAATACGATGGAATCTTTGGTCTGAGCTGGTAATTGGGTTAATCACTGCAGCCCAGGCTGGTGTACTGCTGCTCATGGGCACCACAGACAATATCTGGATTTGTTATGTTTCATATGCCCTGTTTAGAGGCTTCTACCAGTTCTTGGTTCCTATTGCCATGTGAGTAGTATACAGCTAGCTGTTTTATTAAAGACTGTTCTCGTTATTTTTGTAAAATATTGAACATAAAATCAGTCACTGATTATAAGCACACACTCTCTGTTTTAAACTAACTGAATTAGCTCACTGGTAAATGCTTACCGTTGCATCTGTGAAATTAAGCTGATTTTAAAGATAACAAGGGTTTTATTAATGAGCTATACACAAACCATGCTTTTAAATAATCTAAACAAAGAAACAGCTATTTAGCCACATTAAGTCCAGCCCTTAAAGCATAAGCTTAAAATAAATACCAAAAATAAATGGTTGCAAGTTTTGAACTCTTTGTCTACAGAATTTTGGTGTCTTAAAAAGGATACTTGGTAATGTGCAAATGTAGACAACCTTAAATGTGTCTGTTAGACAGAAAGAGCTGACTGACTGCAATCAGTCATGGTAAACTTTTTAATGTGCAGTTTCTTTATCTTCTCAGATTTCAGATTGCCTCCTCTCTCACTAAAGAGTTGTGTGCTTTAGTATTTGGAGTTAACACTTTTCTTGGAACAGTCCTGAAGACAATCATCACCGTCATTGTAGCAGATAAAAGGGGACTGGCTTTGAATGTGCATTCTCAGGTGTGTAAGATTCCAGATTTGATCATTAGGCCAAAATCACCTTTGTCAAATTTCTGACATTGTAGTCTGATGTTGTTTTTCTTTCTCTTTGGCAGTTTTTTGTTTATTTCTTTTACTTTGCCTTGCTGACTGTGATTTATCTGAGCTGTAGTGCCTGGATCATCACACGTCATTACCGCAATCAGAGAGCTGGGAATGGGCATACGGAAGTGACCATAGCCACTGAACTGAGTCCAATGACAGCAGCTGCTAGTGAGGCACACAATGGAACCAGTAATAACCCATGAAATTTTAAAGAATTCCACAGGTAGAATTAAATCTAACAAAGATTTATTATTATGAGTTAGAAAAGTTTTGGTGTTATGTTATTTTATGTTAATCCTGTTGTTAGGTGCCATATATCACCTTTATATATAAACCTACAAAAACGGTTTACAAATTTTGTGGAAGGTGGCCGATAGGATGGTATGCCGGTGTGAAATGTAGTGACAGATTGAGCTGTTATCGCTTATGTAATTTTATACAGTTGTTAAGGTAATAAAGATTGTAAGTAAAATCAGTTGTTTATGAAACCATTTATGGAAATTACTTATAACAACTGGTAGTATTAATCTTGGAGTTTTTAGACATCATTAGTAAAGGAATTAAATGTATAACCTATTTTAAACACTTTGAAATTTGTATTTTAATATATTTAGACCAAGTGTCTTTACAAATTAATGGTGATAAAGAGTTCACAGCATCAAATTAATACCTTCAATATAATAATATTTCATGGAGAAAGAGATGAAGTGTTTAAATAAAGGTATTGAGATAGTGTAGTTCATTATTAACTATGGACATTATTTCTATTGTAATTTAGAACCTAACATTGATACATTTCTACAGTACATTAGGTGGTACATGAGGTAAAGTGTTTGGATATTGGGGCCTTAATATGTCATATGTGCCTTATTGCAACAAAACTGTCATGAATGAATACATAAAGACATATAATATAAAGGAATATCAACTTACTACTACTGCCAGTGGTGCGCCATACTTTTACAAACCTTATATTTTAAAAACAAACCGTATATAGGCTTTGCTATAAATTGTTCAGACACATATTTACAACGGTTATTAGCATTGCATAGGTTGAATAGACTTTGATTACTTTGTTTCCAAGTACTGATTTTGAACACGGTTCATCCACAGTATTACTGTAATGTAGCAAATTTATAGGTAAAATGACACAACTAATCAGTGGAATTCATTAAACTGGGACCAGTTGTCCCAAGACCTGCTGTTTTAGACTTACATTTACACCTTACATTTGGACTATTAAATTAAAATGTTGCAACATAATTTGTAATATCTACAATGCCTTGGGTTTTCAAGCATTTTACATAAGAGTTTGGTACATGTTATGGTTGCTATGTACTAGTTGTTCTCATCTGTATGGTTAAATACAGGTTATAGTGTTGATTTTCTACCAAGTCGCAGATGTGGACCTGCACTACCTTGTCTGTAGTTATTTACAATGTACATGTACTACCATAAGTTTTGAAACACTTATTCTTTGTTAATTTTTTTGTTTTAGAATAATACAACACTCATCAAAACTATAAAATGACACAAATATAACTGGGAATAATGTTATAGGAGTTATGTTATTAACAAAAACATAAATATATTGAACTACATTTTGACATCTTCAGATTAGTCACCTATTGCCTAGAATTTGAATTTGCATTTTATCACCCAGTTTTTTAAGCTGTCACCCTGAGATGGTTTTAAAGGATTTACTCCTTAAATACTAAACAGTATTTAGGGAGTTTTAATCTATTCTATGCTCTGATCAGATGCTTTTTCTAGATTATTTAGACCAAATAATTTATTTCAAAAACGTTTTTAAATACAATTTGAATTTTCGAATGCAAGTTTTAAACTTTTAAACTGTAGTGTACTAACAAGCTAATATAGTAAAACAAGATTGTCTGTTTTGTTTGACCACGGTGCACATTTATTGTAAGGTGCTGGTCAAAATGGATTGTCAAATGAAATTCATTACTGTCTGTAAATGATACCCCACTACCAAGGTTCATGTAAAGAATTCCTTTTTTCTTTGTGTGCAACAATGGTCTGATTTAATGTAGGATTTGAATGTCATTATAAAAGTATTTGCTATAAAACATTACACTTTGCAAATGCAAGTAGATAATAGGAAAAATGTGTGTTTATAGAAAGGGTTACTGTTGGTTAGTAGCAATGATTAGATGATTAGCAATTTTTAAATATATATAATATATGTTAATTGTTCAGTTCTAATCTGTAATACTGAGTTTTTTTCTCTAGGACTTATTAGATCATTTTAAAGAGTAAAACAACAACCTAAAACAATTATTTTGGAAGTCACATTGCCTAAGACTTGGAGCATGTTTTATTAAAAGAACAGACATTTAACTGTGTAGAATACAGCAAGCAAGAGATGTTGAGATGACTTTTACAATCCTAAAAAAGGTTTTTCAAAATGAAGTTTTTACATCCCAATGAATCTTTAAGAATTGCTGTAGGCTAACTTTCTTAAAATTGTAATGTGGTTATGTTTATACTACTCATTAAATTCAAACTAAAACCTGATCATTTGGTTATCTTAATCTTTAAAGAAAATCAGCATTTGCACCATAACAAATTAAAATTTAATTTAAGTTTGTTAAATTGCTCTTGTTGATTGTATTATATATAAATATTAAAAAAAGAGTTGCAAAGTATACAAAAGTAGAAATGTTACATTATGTTTATAACATTCATACACATATAAATGAAAACATTAAAACATAATGAAAACATAATGCAAAGAATGTACTTATAAGTTATGAGTGGAGTTTACTGTCATTTCAACCATATACAAGTACATAGTGAAACGAAATAACATTTCTCCATACCAAGGTGCTAGATTGAACAAACACTGAACATCACTGATATACAAGGGCTACATAATTTTAACATAATATATACAAAATGCACAAGTGCAAACATATGCAGACAGCACAAAACAGTACAATGACTATTGGGTCCTGCTGAAGGGTCTTGCGCTCCGAGACGGTGTAATTTCCAAACCAGGCAGTGATGCAGCTGCAGAGGATGATCTCGATGGTTCCTCTGTAGAACATGGTGAGGATGGGGGTGGGAGATGTGCTTTCCTCAGTCTTCTTAAAAAGTACAGGCATTGCTGGGCTTTCTTGGTTATGGAACTGGTGTTGAGGGACCAGGTGAGGTTCTCTGCAAGGTGAACACCAGAAAAACTTGGTGCTCTTGACGATCTCCACAGAGGAGCCGCCGGTGTTCAGCTGAGAGTGGTCATGCTCTTCTGAAGTCAACATCCATTTCTTTAGTTTAGGCGGGGTAAACGCGGAGGGCTAAGGGCTAAGCTAAGGCTAACACGGCACCGGCTTTCTCTACCCAGCATTTTTCTCGCTAATGTGCGGTCTCTGGTGAACAAAATGGATGAGTTACGACTTTGGATTATTAATAACAAAAAGACTTATGGACTGTAACGTCATGATATTCACAGAAACATGGCTACACAGCGGTATACCCGACAATGCTATCGAGCTAGTTGGACATCACACTCTCCGGGCGGACAGAACAGCAGATGATACCGGTAAGACAAGAGGCGGAGGCTTGTGCATTTATGTGAATTAGACTTGGTGTATGAACATTGTTGTAAGACACTGCTCAGCTGACCTAGAGTATCTCATGGTCAAGTGTAGACCGTTCTATCCGCCGAGAGAGTTCACCTCCACGATTATAACAGCTGCATATATTCCACCGGATGCTAATGCTAAGCTTGCTATGAACGATCTCCATGCAGCCATTAGCAAACAACAAACTGCATACCCCGAGGCTGCATTCATTGTAGCGGGTGACTTCAACCATTCCAATTTAAAGATGACACTGCCTAAATTTCATCAACATGTCTCATGTCACACCAGAGGAGATAAAACCTTGGATCATGTCTATACAAACATTGCTGGAGCCTACACGGCAAGCCCCCTCCCCCACATGGGACAGTCTGACCACCTCTCTTTGTTTCTCACCCCCAAGTACACACAACTCATCAATCGTGTGAAGCCATCAGTGAAGACCATCAAATCAGAAGCTATGGATGAACAAGGAGGTGCGGCTTCTGCTAAAGGCACGTAACAATGCCTTCAGATCAGGTGACGTACAGGCCTACAGTACGTCCAGGGCAGACCTGAAGAGGGGCATCAAGAAAGCAAAGCAAAGCACAGCTACAAGCTGAAGGTGGAGGAACACTGTTAACTCCGACCCCCGATGCATGTGGCAGGGCATACAGGTCATTTCTGACTACAAACCTAGCAACTCCACACAGACAGCCATGAATGTGTTCTTCCTCAATGAGCTAAATGACTTTTATGCTCGTTTTGACAAGGACATCAAGGAAAAGACTGCTAAAACTCTACCCTCTGTAGATCTACACAGCTTAACATTCACCCCCACAGACGTCCATAACGCACTGAGCCACATCAACACCCATAAGGCTGCTGGTCCTGACGGCATTCCTGGACGTGTTCTTAGAGCATGTGCTGAGCAGCTCACAGGGGTCTTTACAGACATCTTCAACCTGTCCCTTGCTCAGGCAACAGTACCAGCGAGCTTTAAGACCACCTCCATAGTCCCAGTGCCAAAACATTCATCACCAACGTGCCTGAATGACTACCGCCCTGTTGCACTCACAC